>VYZS01004486.1:5920-21714 GCA_013400695.1 Neodrepanis coruscans | reverse complement strand
AAACAAAACCTCTGGCCTTAGGGCTACATGTTCAAATGCTACAGTCCCAGAGTGCATTACACCAGTCAACACTTCTTTTCAAATACCACCCGCATAACAATTAACCTCACTTCAACCTTGAGGTCTCTGATTAGTGATGGCCTATTGTTTAAGTTCCATTAACATAGCCCCTGTGTTGCCCTATTCTCACTCAAATGGACTAATCAAATCAGTCACCAAAGACTTAAGCTCAGAATCCAACTTCTTTACTAAGCAGCAATTTTCAATTTAAACAGAATGGTAGATGTGATCAACACAGTCACAATTAGTGTAGTTCTGACATAGAAAACATTCTTAATGAGCCCAAATTTGTGATATATCAAGGGCCTCAGCAACCTGCAATATGAGAATTTCTATGTGTACTAGAAAAATTACAATATCAATAGGGTAGTCAATGTATTACCTTGTACCAGACAAGTCTGAAAGGACAGAACCTCAACGAGATTCCATTTAATTTCAAGAGGCAAATACTGTTTTGAAGCAGTAGAAATAAAACCATGTTACAGCATTTTTAAAATGTCATTTTCCCTACTCACACCATATTTATTATGCAAAAAGAGGAAAGCATTGTTTATTTTTCCAAATCTAGTTATAAAGTTGTTATTCTTGATATTCTTCTTACTTGGATTACACAACTATGTTTTCATTCATATTAGCTGATACTTGTTCTTTCAATCACTTGGAATTAAAAATGGTCTAGTATTATTTCTTTGGATTATTTTTAACACTGACTGTCAGGGTAATGGATAATTCAAGCACAAGACAAGAAGACACAGTGGAAAAGTCATGGAAAACACAAGTCAAACTTCAGTAGTAGAATTCAGGGCCAAACTTTCAATGGGCCAATATGCATGTAATGAGAGTTAATCAGCATAGATATCCATGGTGCACAGGCAAGAAAATCTTTTCTTTTCTTGCACAAGTAGTTACTGCATGAGCAGCACATACATTTTCCCAACCATTCAGATCTTGTCTTCCTTTGAATACACAGCAAAAAGTCAAAGTGAGAAGCCTCTGGTCATTGAGGAGGATATTGAGGACATCAAGGACTTTCAAAATGGAGCCTTTGTGGCAGATAAGATTCTGCTGTGATTGTAACTGCTAATTCCTACCTAGTGGAAAAGAAACTTTTCTTTTTCTCTTGTCATTTTGTTTTCTTGCCAAACTGCATCCGCTTTCTCACTGTAATACTTTTTCAGATCATGATGGAATCATGCTCTCTCTCATCTCCTCAGAATATGATGAAGTTTCTAGATAATGTTCAGACGTAGCTTTTTTTTATGATCAGCTAGAACACTGTGCATAGAATAAACATTGCCAGACACATTAAATGTTTTATTTCCCTGCTTCAGAGAATGAAATTTGGCAGAAATATTCCCTAATTTAAATCCAGCTTTTGTCTGCCTCATTGCTTTACACACCATGTAGTGAAAAACTGGCTTCACACTGCTCCCACACCACCAGTCCATCTGACTGACAATAGATCCAATCTGCATTACATGGGAGGCCATGTGAGCAGTCTATTCTGCTCCTCCATCTCCATCTGACAGCTGGAACTGGACTTGGAGCAAATACCAAGAGAATTTGCATGATAGTCCATTTGGAGCACATAAGCTATAAATTCACCATTGCTGCAAAATGGCAAGCCATAGGCCTCGCCTACACAGAAGTTACATGAATTTAAATTAAAACCAATTTAGTCTAAAGCAGAATGAACTTCTGTGGGAACATTCGTAATAGTTTAAAATTATCTCACTTCAGTTTACTCAGCAGACAGTTTACTAAATGCAGGAGAAGCACAGACATTGCCAAGCAGTCTCCATCTTTATTTGAAGTAACTTTAAACCCCACCTTTAGCCCCTTTGCTGGCAGGGACTCTGCCATATTGGCTGGGGCTGTTCAATCATACCTGTCATTCAGGACTGGGGGGGATTTTCTTGCAGTCCTTCTATTCTTGCCTGCATTACCCACAGTCAATCATTGCCTCCTCGTTAGAGGGCTCCAGAAGTGGCACCACGTATTGCATAGCTTTGGATCAGGTTTGATCCTCCCAGTCCATCAGTGATGGCACTGAGGCAGCAGCTTCTGGAATGGCAAAAGCTACACACATTCTCCAGCCATTGTTTTGGCAACGTTACCCCTGGGCACTGACCCCCCGCCTACACTGCCTCCTGTTGCTCTTTTGTTCAAAAGAAAACTTGTCATTTAGAGGCTGATTATTAGTTTTCTCTTCCCCACCCCGAGTCCCCCTTTAACTGGATCATCACCAGTTTTAGAAGAGTTGCCCCTTTTTAAAGGAGACAAAACAGAATAAACAACCTCTTCCCAGTTCCTGCCAGAGCTCTCTTCTTTTCCCCAACATCCATTTTCTTCCAAACAAAATGAAAGGACAGGGAGAAAAAGACAGCTTCTTCCATCCCCCCACAATGAAGCAACAAAGAGCACAAACAAAATTAAAATTAGGCATTTAAGCTGATTTTCACCACTTAACTTTTGACATGTTTTTGCAAATTTCATTCAAGTCCCCCCTGAAGGCTCAGCCAGTGAAATCCACTGTATTAAGTGGCATTTGCAAGCCTTTTTGCATAACTTCCGTGAAACAGCCCACGTGTTGTTTGGAGTGGCAAAGGCACCTTTCTGCTAATGTGAAATTCAGAGGTTACGACACAACAAAGTATCTGTCCCTTTGAGGAGAAATCAAGGGTGAAATGCATAATTTTTCAAGTTTATGTAACTCTGAAAATATTTTGGTTCTGATACATCCAAACTCACTCTGCAAAAGGATCTCCAGGTGGGTGATTTATTAGAAGTTAAAGCCGTTACCCAAAAGTTCTGTTCTCTTTTATGCCCACGTAGCATCGGTTCAGCTTCACTGTCTTGCTTTGAGAAGTAATTGTTTTTTCTCTCCAGAAAAATATTTTTCTTCCAGTAAGTCTGCATCATATTCATCATCTGGAATGTATTGAGAGCGCTGCACTGGGCTCAGCTTGCAGCTGCTCCCAATCATAACCGATGCGCTCAGAGCCGACCTGCAAAGTACCCAGCAGGCGAGGGTGGGACTGCCTGCCCCGGCACTGCTCCTCCCTCCCGTGGTTGCATCCGCGCTCCTGGGACTTTGCCGCTCTCTACTTCATTTCCAGGTGTAATTCAAAATGGCATTTTTGATCCACAAAGCCATTCATAGTTTAAGAGCTTGTATTTCTTTGCGACTGCTTCTCTGTTTCAACATCGTGTTTCACCTGGCAGCCAAGATTGGCTGCAGTTGCATGAGATGAATAGCAATGTTGACTCTGTAAAATACATGAGAGTTTGCAGAATGACAGGCCATTCTCAGTAGATGTACAGCATAGCAGCAATAGAAAGATGGGGAGTGTCTTGTTTCATAGAGAAGAAAAGAAAGAAGGTCTTTTTATGTGAAAAAAAAATACTATTCTCCATTTTTTTGTAAAAATGTCAAGAAATGGAACCACTCCCCTTCAGATGACTTGCGTCTATATTTGTATTGTGGATTGTTCCAGAGGAGTATCTTTTCCTTAGAAGCTGTTAGGTGTTTTATTGGTCTTACTTAGATTTGGAATATCCTGAAGGAAAGAAAAATCACATATACATGAAAATCATGAGATGCTGCCGCCATAGGAAATCATGCAAAAAAATATTGACTGCTGGAAAGAGAAAATTAGAATTTACTTTAATAAAGGAATAAATTTATTACACCAAAAGAACACATACAGTATGTGTTAGTCAGGTGGCTGCACATTTCTTCCATAAGACCTGTTCCCTAAGTCCAGAAGAAGTCTTCTGCAATGGCCTGTGCGGATGCCATGAGGTAAAGGTATGGCTTTGCAACCATTCAGCTTCTTTTGGGATTTATCTCTCGTTTTACAGCCTACCTGACTGGTAGGCAAGGCACAGATGTTGTTATAGTGTACTCAGGAGACTCCTCCTTGTTTGAAACTCGCTGTGCCTCCTAGGTCCAACCAATACTCCTTTTGCCTTTTCAAACAGCACCCAGGCCTCTCCACATGCCCTTATTCCCTCTCCCCAGTTCCCACCTTCCCACATGCTCACCTTGAAATCTCTCACCTTTTTTTGCCAGTGTGGCAGGCAGACAAGACTCCTACGAGAAAAATTTTCTCTGACTTAACCAAAGTAATTGTTTTGAGTTTAAATTAGCAGATTTAGTTATAAGATACATAATATTGCTGATGGTTGTGGTTTTACAGCAAGTCAAGAAATATTCTGTCATTTTCATATATATATAAGGTCTTCATTACTCCATCTTCTTGGCCTGAAAGAAAAACTCATGGTTGTAAGAAAAAGGTTGAATAGAGGACTTGAGTATTTCAGAAAGAGAGGACAAATGGAAAATGAATAGCTTTCTCTAATTTTTTTTTTTTTTTTAGCAAAACCCTTTTAAAATAAAATTTAATGATTGATATGATGGTAACAGGCTGTAATGTAACTTCTCTTGGGGTCATGTTTGGAACTGGCCAAACTGCTCCTAGCCTTGTGTAGAATATGGTTCAATCCCATGTGTTGTATAATAAACTATGTCTATTGCAGTAGTTTCAGCTGCATTTAATCAGCTCAGTAAAGATAACTGAATATAAGGAAACACCATTTTTCCTCACTTAGGCAAGACATGAGTGGAAAGGGATAACAAACCCTCAGCACTACATACAGCAAGTAGATAGAAAACCATCTGCTCCACCGCTGCCGGCTTTTCTGAGCCTAGGGACCTGAGAGATGCCCTAGGCTCCTCAGCAGCAGTTGCTAAGGAAACATTTTAGGGAACCTTTTTCATAAATTCATAGTAATCTCCATTTCTCAAATGTCAAGGCTAATGACTCACCCTTTGATTGCAAATGGGATTTACTACCACAGAATTGCTGGCAGCCTTCAAAGCTAAATTGTATTTGTCAGCATTTGAAGACTTTTAGTACGTTGGTTACTACTGCTCCCCTTGAGTGAGCAGAAAATGTAGATACATGAATATCTGGCAGAATTCCCTCAGAAATATTTCAACTCTTTCCTAAGTTTCCATATAGGAAAGAAGACAGGGACTGATGTCTGCAGGGCTCTTGTAACAGGGAATCCCCACAGGAGAGCCTGCACCGTAGGAGGTTTCTAGCCCAAGGTGCCATCAGGCTCTCCTGGGAAGCACTGACCCCAACAGAGGGGAGTTGGGACCACTCTAAAGCTGTCTCTGGAGATGACCAGTAGAGACATGCACTCTGCTGTTCACCGTAGAGGTTACTTCTTCTTGAAGGCAGCTAGATATGCCCATAGATTCTGTGCAACTTACACGTGAATCAGTGTCTTTGGTTTTCCACTGATTAATTCCTATGCGAGTCTGCAGTTTTAGCCCTCATGCATCTGGGATATCATCTGAAATGAGACCAAGAACCTGACACTACATTACTTTGTGCCTTCACAGTTCTTTTTCTGCCAAGTGCCATTTGCAAATGCACCCTGAGACTTCCTTCTTCAAAGTATTTGAGAAGGTATCAACAAACCAGACATCAAGGATGATATCTCTTGCTTTGAAGGCAATACATATTTAGAACAAGATTCTCTCTCAAGTGATACAGACCTCACTGCAGATGAATCTACTTCCAAGTTAAAAGCTTATAGACCATAATACAATTTAAAAAGCAGATACTTTAACACCTAGTGCTTTAAAAATGCATAAAAGAACCTCAAAGAAATACAGACCCGACAATAAAGTTTCTTTATATGACTTTTTTGAAACACTTCATATTTTTATAAATGCATATCATAAACCTATTTGAATATTGGTTCATACTGCATTTAATAAATTTCTACTTAATATAAAAAGTTACAGATATAATGTACATTGAATGGATTCATATTATAAATCACTGTGACTCATGGAAATCCTTTCCTGCTGAAATTACCAGTCACCGGTGTATATGGAGGACATCACTGATGAGATTGACAATTTTGTTGTCAGTAGCATCACATTGTTAGGGGACACATTTCACGATACAAAAAGCAGTATCCACCTATTTAGGAATATGCACTTAAAACATATAGAAATGCCCGCAGAGGAATGCTTGTACATTATTCTGAAGTGTTTCCTGGTCACCTTGAACGCTATTGTCCAAAACAGGCAGATGGAGAAAACACTCATCCAACTTTTGCTTTCTCTGTCTAGGGAAAATATATCCCTCAACTGTATTTTGCACCACTCTGCCTAGAGACAGACAATTTGGCTTCCTGTTGTGTCTGGCTACAGGATTTCAGAGTGTAGATTTGCTCATTTTTCAGCTGGTGTATTCAGCCAAATTGCCAGAATATACATGTCCTATCCCAGGCCCAGGTGCTGGGAGAAGGCTCCGCTGTAGAATTCTTTTAGCCTAGAATACAAAAAGAGGGACCACTGCCTCTGAGATGCTAATACTGATGTGTTGGGCTATTTTTCTTTATACATTGATTGGCTTCTAATCCTATACTCTCTGACAGAATTTTGCTTTTACTGATACTGTAAAAAAGTACTGCAAGTGAGAAGTGATCTTAGGCATTCCCCCTTAGACTCCTGCTATTTAAAATAATAGCTTAAAAATACACTTAACTCAGAAACTAAGTCTTCAAAACTTGACTGAAAACATATGGCCCCAAAAATATAGATGAAGAATGAACAAACGTATATTATCATACTGTTTACCAAATGCTGAAATCAAAGTCCAGCACTATGCACTATTTCCTCTATCTGTAACCAAAAAGCCTCCGTAATTATTACTCAATATAGCAAAACCCTGATAGTATATTATTTTATTAACAATTAGTTTTGCCATTCACTTAATTATAATTTACATTATTTTCTGAAAAACCAAACGAAACGAAATGAAACTAATCCTAATCTGAGTAGGAGGATCTGCCTTTTAGTTTTAAATTCATCAATACCTATAACTTCTACACCTGTACGCTTTTTTTTTTTTTTGTGTGAAGTAAACTGTCATGTGTACTGCACCATGTACCACGGTGGCTCTGAAAAATCCTGCCTGATCCTTTACTTATAAATACCACGACAGTACCTGCACACATAAAAACAATCACATAGTTGCATGGAGCCATAGTATCTGTGATTGTAGTTTAACCTTTTAAAAGAATTTATTTTAGGTTCTATTAAAAAACAGAGATTCAGACTCTGGGAAGTTATGAGCAATTTTATTCGTGTATAGTAAATGTAAAATCCTGAGGACTTTGAAGCATTCTGTAATTCAAACAAAGTTTTACTATTTCCTGAAATGCAACAATCATTAGAACATCATCTAGGTAGATTAACACTTTGTTGTCTTGCTTCTTAGAGCACTAACAGCTGATCTACCAGCATAATACACATTCCTAATGTTCCCTGTTCAGTTGAAGAAGGGAATTTCCTCTAATTTTGGCAAACGATATGCTGAGAGAAATGTTACTTAGCTCACCACACAGGCATAAATCTGCTTTGTAAATCTTGCACCTTTTGGAAGGCTTATTGCTAAAACTTTTGCTTCAGAAGCACATTTAAGGGTTTTAGATTTAATAAGGTTAAAAACCATCTGAGCATTTTGAGACTACAGAGTAGAAATAATGTATCTGTAGTGTCCCTTGCGATAGATTAGAGACAGGACTTGGTTGCAGTAATGAATATAAATGGGATTCTTTATTAAAGCCACTGGACAGAAGCAGGACTGTAGCTCTGCTCTCCAGCTCCCAGGCTAACTGCACACAACCTATGCTTTCTAATAGCAACACACAAGTCTATCCTAAATCCTGGCCTAGATTCAGCAGTTTTGGAAGGGATTGCCAAACTCCATGAAACCTAGTAACTTAAATTGTTCAACAGTGGGTACAACTTCCAGAGGATCCCTTGCCAAAGCTTACACAATCCCCACATTTGCATGCACGTGAAATAAACAATGAAAAGGCTGGAGATTCTGCAACAGGGAATAGAAATATCCTCCATGCAAAAATCTTTTTTTCTTTGCAAGTTTGAGGATAAAAATAGGCCTGGGACTTGAAAGCCTAGATATTTAATTTCTTTAATGCCATTTTAATTACAAAACTAACTTGAACAATAAATGTAAATATACAGTGGAGAGAGGAAGCCACCTCTTCATGTGCCATAGCCAGCATTATAGGCTTACTCCAGGTGTTGGGTTTTTTTCCACAGAGGCCAAACAGGGAAGTTAACAAATGTTTATGGTCTTTGTACTGAGTCCAGAGCATGCTTAAGGCATAGACAAAGTCAATAATGGTTGATCATCTGCTCTGCTTAGGCCAGAGAAGAAAGGAACTGGATCCTTGACTGTGAAAAACCCATTCTTGTGGATGCAAACCTTTGCTCTTCCTCTTCCTGCCAGGCCAAGGGAAATTAAGGACTTAAGCTTGCTAACTGGTGGACAGACAGAATAGAAATGCCCCATACACCTCACAGTCTGGTTGCTCTCATCCTCCCGGCCCAAGGTGCACAAGGGTACATGCGGGGGCTGCGGTGCAGAGCTGCGGCAGCCTCACGACGGAGGGAAGGAAATGAAGGAGGATGTTTATTGAATTGTGGGTGGAGAGTCTCTCCCCCCTCATCCACTTCTCCTCAAGCCTCACCGGCTCCTCCAACCTTCCTGTTCCTGCTCTGCAGCCTCCAGTCTGACAGCACACTGCCTTCTGCCCCTGCTACTCACCTGCCCCAGCCCACCCTCATGCTCCTGCTTTGGTTTGGCAGACACAGCCTACACCGCCCTCACCTTCAGGGGCTGGGCTGCTGTTGAGACATTAAACCTACAAGTGTGAATCTCCTTTGAAACAGGTCCACGATGCTATTTTCAGACTGGACTCACCATTTGTGATGCTTTTAACTGAGGAGTGGCAAACACAGTGCCTTTTCCTCATTTTTTGAGAAGCGAAGGAAAATGCTTTCCTTGCACCACCTGGGTTACATGAGGAGTGTCCACCAGAAACTCCAAGATATCCCTCCATGGCAAATAGACTGCTAAAGCCAAACACATTCAGTTCATCTTGAGAAACTTCTATGAAAAGGGCTGTGGCACAATTTATTTTAGGTTGTAGTCTCCCATTTGCCTGTACAAACACAGCCACACACCCTTCTGAGACAAATCTCCAGAGTTATCTTCAGCAAGGAACTTGATGTGTGTGTGTGGGGTTTATATCACAAAATAGTGACACAATTACTTTCTTACTTATCTGATAGGGAGATGAAGACTATGGTCTTCGAAGCAGCAAGTGTGGTGGAACATATTCAGAAGCTTTTTTACTTGTACAGTGTGGGATACTGGTGGTAGGACTATCCTGTAAAAACAAAAACAAAAGCAAAACCAAAAACAAGCAGTCAAAATCTGAGGCTCTCAAATTAGAAAATACACATAAAAAAATTGCTCATGGGCTTCTGCTTTTTATATTCCCATCGGCACCCTCCCTCACTCTCTCTTTCCTCTCCAATACCAGTGCTTTAGTGCTATATTGAGCAGTAGATCTGAATAAGCAGGAGGGTTCAGTGTAGGTGTGGAATCTCAGGATATCAAGAGGTGAAAGGGTGATACTTCTTTCTGATTTGAAGAGCTAACTTGAGGAAAGCCTATGATCACATCAGTGAGCCACATGTACCAAGTGAGTGTTGCACATGTTAGTATATTAAACATATGTGGTTCTTATTTCCTATGTTAAAGGAATATAGTTTGCAAGCATCGGGGTGAGTTGTTATTTCAAATGCATGGTAAATGTGGGTTAAGGGTGCTTCAAGATTCCCATGGTCTGACAAATACGAATACCTGCAACATCCAACTTTGATTTTAAGGTTTTCCCAACATTTAAAATGTCTGCCTCACAACATTGGTGTGGGACCTGGTTTCATTTTAAAGGCTCATGGAAACAACCAGGGCAGCGGGAACAATAACAGCACCGTTTTAGGAAAATACAGGAAATCTTTTCATCCAGATGCACTGCAGCACTGGGGCCACCATGAAAGCCTTGCAGTTAAAGAAACCTCACAACATCTTCTAGGCAAAAAGGGGATCATCACGTCTCCTAACACTTCATCTTAAATTAGAAATGATTCTTGCTCAAGGAAGAAAAAAAGAGCCAATAAAATGTTCAAACTTCATTCCTTTATTGACTTTTTGTTGCCTTATGTTATTAATAAGAATTTACAACCTTATTTATAATGCAGGGTTTTAGCATGAACTATGCTTATATCTAATTTGAATATTAAAAATCCTTGGGACATCATGAATCTGAGATAATCCTTTAAGAATTAATAAAGTTTTTCCTGGGGTCAGATTTTGTAAAATGCTCTCTAAACTGGACCTTCATATTTTTGTGTGAGAGGAAGTAGGATCTCCTGGGCACCTTATGATTGGGGGAGTTGGATACTAAAATGAGGGATTTGCGTGTTGCAAAGGTTGTTCATGGCAGGGTGCAGGTGAAGAGCAGGGGCCAGATTCAGATTGCAGCCACTTTGAAACAGAATTCCTGATTTGCAGACCCTATGAATGCACTTTTAAATGCCAATTTGATAGGTGGGAAGGCTGTAGGGATGCTCAGGGCAATGCATATCAAAAAATAGTGATATTATCACTTTTTTTACTGATCTGACAGGGAGATGAAGACTATGGTCTTGGAAGAAGTGAGTGTGGTGGAAGACAGAAGTCTTTTTGCTTGTACAGTGTTGGCTATTGGTAGGGTTATCCTTCAAAAATAAACAAAAACAAACAAGCAAACAAACAAGCAGTCAAAACCTGAGGTTCCTAAATTAGGGAATATATATTAAAATGTTGGCCAGAGGCTTCCGATTTGTATATTCCCATCTCCCTCTCCCTCTCTCTTTTTCCTCTGCAATGCTAGTGCTGTATTGAGTTGGAAACATATAAATGTTACATGTAAGATGCAGCCTTACTGTTGCATCTTTATTCAACATCAACTTCCAGATGGGAACTATTTTTCATGGTTCATAAAGCCAAATCCAGCTGCTACATTTGGACCTACATAAGGAATCCACATTTTATTGCCTTAGCAGTGCATATAAAACAATTGCTGTTGTTTCTTCAGTACTGGTGCACCTCACGTTTCTCAATATATTTTAGATATTTAAATTTTTAAAACTGTATTTTATAGTTCCTCATTTAGCTGTGCACCGTAACAAGATCCTGCTTTTACAACATTTTCCAGATATCTAACATAACTGAAAGAAAAACGATCGTGGACAAATGGTATTCAATATAGCAGCCATATATTCAGTTACTTACTAAGAGTGTTCAGACAATTTCCTATGTAAACCACAATGATATTAAATACTTCTGGAATCTCAGCTTTATTAAGAGACAGGAAGTGCAAACTCAGAAGCCTTTCCCCTCCCCCTCAGCTAATCTGACTCTTTGATAGTCATGTGTTAGGAATAACCATGGAGTTGCTCCTAACGAAAAATATTCCCACAGCTAAGAGAAAATTAACCCTTGCGAAACCTCAAAAGAGAGAGTGGAGTCCATGTGTTCACAGAAAGAGAAAAAAAATCACCATTAGGAGGAAGTTTATGCCAGCAGCAGGTCTGCACAACACTCACTGCCAGCTATTTGATGCGGGCATAATTCATTTGCATTTTAGATGTTATTGTCAGAGCAACTACAGCACATCCATTGCGGAGGAGAATTATCCAGCCTGGCAAAATTAGCCATCTTTGTGCCTCTCTCCCTCGCCACAGAGGAGACGCACTCTGCAGCCGCTCAGTCATGTGTGCTGGGGGCTTTTCTCCTCCACTCTCCACTAGCAGATGTCGGGCTGTTTGCTAGAAAGCAAACAAATCCCCACAAAAAGCGCCGAGGTGGGACAGAGAGAGTTAATGCATGACTATGACAGAGAAGCAAGTTTGCTGTGAATTGGGAAGCACAAACTATAGTAATCCCCACCCTGCTGAGTGGCTTCCCCAGAGGTCTGATACAGTGCCAAAGCCTCTTACGCATACTGAGACAAAGCTTATTTCAAGCCGAATTCAGCTCCTGAAGCCACCATACTGCTTCCTGACAGCCTCCAATTGCACTGCCTCTGTATTTGTGTTTCCTGCTGTTTATATTTACTTGTTCCCAGAGCCACAACAGCTACAAAAACAAATAGTTGCTGTTTGCAGGGCTCTGTATCAACACAGGTAAAGTGCTTCACTTCCCTTTTAGTTTTACAAAGATTGTGTTGCAAATAGGCTTTTAATACCTCAGAGAGATTAATTTGGTAATTATAAACCAGTTTAGGAACACATGCCAAACAATTGGTCATATAATCAGCATCCTTGTTTCAGAGTATTAGTGCAGCTCAGGCAAAAGGTTTTTAAACCGTAAGGACTACACAAACACTCCCTCGATTATATTGCTATTATTTCCCCATTCCACTGAGACACAAGCTTGAAATATCACTTTTTTGTTTGTCAAGTCCCTGTGGATACTCTCCAGATCTGCGCTCCTGTCTTTTTGGCCTCTGTACAGCTATTGTGACTGAGTCTGATCTGGGTAATGGAGATCTTGTTTGATATACTTATTTAAAGAATCAGCTTAAGGAAGCCTAGGAGCCATCAATTCTCTTAATTAAATGCAGAGAAATGATTAATGATATAAATATGGAATTGATCAGGAAAAAGATTATAGAACATAGGATTTAATATGAGTTGTTTGACCAACATTTAAGACATTAAATATGATAAATCTGGTTCTGTGTAAAATGTTCATAACCACCCAAGTTATTTATGCACCTCAGAAAATTCTCATCACAAGACATCAGGGTTGTTAGGCTTCTAAATGGAGGTAGACAGTGCTTTTCGCGTAGAAAAATGTGCTTTTACAAAATAAAAAACTCCCCAAGGAATAGGTCCATTTCAGTTGTATTGCACTTTCAAAATCAGAGCGGAAAAGATTCAAAGCATTTTATTCTGGCCTTATCTGAAAAGAACATTTTCATTTCAAAACAGTTCCATTTAAAATTAATTTTGTTTCATGATGTTGTCTTAAATGATGCAGTAGTTTCATTTATCAGGAAATTTTTAAAAATAAAAATTATTTTGTTGTAGGCCAGAAGATGGGCCTCCAAGCCTTTCCTTTCAGAAGCACCCACATCAAATGTTCTCCCCCTGCTGAAAAAGAAGCAAAGAAAATTAGTGGGCAGGAGACAATTCAGTCTGTTTCCATCCCACCAGTGTTCCTCTCTTGAAAACTGAACTTCAGCAGCAGTGCAGTGTAGAAAGCCCCATGAACCTCAGGTCTGCTCCCACTACTGCCTTTGCACCTCCCAAAATATCTATCTGCTTTTTATTTCTTGTCTGTCAATCAAAATGCACCACAGGGGGAAGCAGAGAATCCAACCTGCACACCCAGCTTTTGTGACTCCCACTTGTCACCTAAGACTGCATCTGAAGAGCTTTGTGGTGTGGCAGCACTTCCTGATATGCTGCAGTCACTTTGGCACTGTGCAAAAATACTTTGTTTTCATTTTCTGTGATGGCTAGTATGGTCCACTGGGACTGTGAGGGATGGGGAGGAGGACAAGTGGAAGGAGGGGGTGAGGGAGTGTGCCAGGCTTAAGGACTGTTGGTAGAAGTTGTTGACATTGTTGGAGTTTTTCCCTCATCCTTCAGTGTCTTACCACAAGAGGAATTAAAAGCTAACAAATCCACTGACACTGTAGTGTCACTGCATTTTATAGACATCTAGAAGAGAATGCTTTTAGAGCTCAAGCATGGAGTATGGGAGACAGTAAATTTTTTTAGTTTTTTTCCTTTTTATAATGGCTAGCCTCACCATTCTTCCTGTCCCCACTTCTCCCAGTCCCTGGAGGATGAGAGTTATGGAAATAACAACTCCTGAGACCATTTCCCAAGGACTCAGTGCCTTGGTCCACAAGAAATTCAATGACGGATCCACCCACATCAGACAAGAGACACATCCTGGAGTAGTTTTTGAAGGAGATGTTGGAGAGACAGAAATGTCACTGCATTCATGTACAGAGCATGGATCCACCCATTGAAGACTAAGCTCCCTCCCCAGGGAACGTGCCCGAACTCTGCCCAATCTTTTCTTTGCATTTTCTTTCCCCTCAGGATTACTCATCACACAGCAAGTGGTGGGAAGATCTGCCAGAGATCAGTCTCCCTCTGGATAGCAGTTTGTAGTTCTGTGACTCTCAGAACCTGTCCATAATCCACTCACCCACAGCTGCAGTCTCAACGGGACCTGAGGGGCCACCAGGACAGACCCCCACGTGGCTGCCTCAGCGATGGAGACACAAAGGAGTCCCTGCCTCTTCCCAGGGCTGCTATTCACAACAGGTAGAAGGGACCACAGTGGTGACCAACACCTTCAGAGTCACTGGCAGCTCCCACTAACTAGCATAAAGAAATAAAAAAATCTGAGAATTTTTTCAGTCTCAGATACATCTTATGATAGATCCCTTTAGAGCTCGGGGGAGGTATATGTGTTGGCTGCTGACATGAGATACAGATGGATTGGAAGGAGAGTACTCGAAAGAGGGAAGAGGCTGAGCACACAATGCAAATTACAAACCATCACCTCACCTAAGCTCCTAGCTGGGGCACTTGATAGTGAATAGATGGTGTGTTCCTGTGTACTGCAAGCTAGATACTGCAGAGGGGACAGTTGTACTGCTAAATACTCAAAATCCATCAAAACTGCCTATTTAAATAGTCTGAATACCGTCACTTAAAAGAGCAAGACTGTCTTCAGAAAACTACAGAGCTAAGGCTCCCAGGGCTCACAGACATCTCAGCAGCCAACACATTCCAAGCAGAAAGCTGTTTGTTAGGAACTGCTCTCCATCAGTACTTCCCTCTCTCTGTGACCCCACAGTGTGGGAGAAGGGGCAACCAGCAGAGGAAGAGCACCAGCAGTGGGGTGCCACAGAAGCAGTGGCAATGATACATTTCAGTGGCCCCTGAAATTGAGGTGTTCGAGATTTGATTCTTCCATTGGATCCTCAGGCTTTTTATAATTTGAAGGATGAGACCAATTTAATTTTTATAGAGATGTGTAATCCACCATTTCAACACACTAATTGAAATAGGCTGACATGCAGCTATGTGCCCTACGAGTCTTCCAAAGCACATATCTTGGCACTTTCCACTAGAGGCTAAATGACTGGAAACTGTACCAGATCCTCTGTGTTTACAGGCCTCTGTGTCTACATTATTATTGTGATTGCTGGCTTTACAAACAAACATCCTAGAGGCAGAATCTACTTGCAGAAAATAATAGAAAGCAGAGCTGAAAAAGATTTTAACATGTCAAAAATCAACTGTACCTGTGCTATTTTTGACTGCTATTTATTTAACTTGTTTGTAAAGTCCTTCAGCTATGGAAATGCACACATTTTCATGATGCCATCTCACCTGTTCTTCAATTAAGACTTTTATAATGCCTAATTAAATTTTTCTTGGGGTAATCTAAGTCTACATTTTCTTGCCAGTTCAGGGAAAAGTGTTAATTAATTTCTTTCCTCTTTTCAGCAACTTTTTAGGTATCTTGAAGATTATTGTGTTCCGTTCTGTACATAGCCCCCATCCTTCTAATTTCCCCGGTTCTGACCACTTGGTTCAGGATTTTCTCCTTTGCTCCACATTCGTCTGGAAAGTAATACCTAAAAAGCTTGCCCACGCTGAGGAACCTAGAAGGACACACACACTTGTTTTCCAGTTCATACTCATTAAAAAAAAAAAAAAAAAAAAAAAAAAAAAAAAAAAAAAAAAA
>VYZS01004481.1:0-24183 GCA_013400695.1 Neodrepanis coruscans | reverse complement strand
GCGCACAGCACTGAGAGCAGTCCGAGACGCGATCCGTCGGCACTAGGAAGCGACTCCCACGCTGCCGTCGGCAATGCTGCAATCGCGGCAGCTGCCAGCCTGGCGCCGACAGCTATGGGACGGGCTCGTCTCACACGGGTCTGCGGCGGCCATCCCCGCCAGTCTGTGGGGGGGCCACACCTGCACCAGCATGGACCGGCTCCGGGCCACTGCCACCACTACCCGCTGCAGCCACGGGTGACCCTGCAGTGCGGGGTGACTCCCTAGCCCAGTGCTGGTGGCTGCAGGCCAGCGCCGGTCCTGGCCAGCAGGGACCGGCTTTGCCATGGTAACCTGTTTACATAGACATACAGAAAACAAGGTCTAAAACACCCCCGTTCCCCCTCCCCCTCCCAGAAAACCTCAAAAATCCTCAAAAAGCCCCCCAGACCCCCCTCCCTGTCCCTCAGAAGGGAGGAGAAAGACAGCGGGGAAGGGAAAAATGGTTTAGCTCCAGGAACTTTCATTTTCGTCCCACAACAGGTCCTGATTGGAGCCTACCTTTAAGTCTGTATAGCATGGGAAAGGTGGCTGCTGTGCCACAGTGAGAGGCCGCAGGAATACAATGGACTCCTCCCTTGTAGTCTCGCTGGTTCAGGGGCACAGTATTCTCTGGAAGATTTCAGCAGGCCAGTCTGTAAGGTTGTTCACTCTGAACCCTCCCATTGCCTGTTGCCTGAGGGAGGAAGAGCTGTTTTGGGAGCAGAGCCCTTTTATCCCTCAGCCCTGCTGGAGACCATGCCCCACTCTGGATGGAAAGCTGTTCTTTTCATGGGGGCTGCCCCAATTTGAGGCCCATGAACTCCTGGATAGCCTCTCCCCTGGGGTACAACTGCTTGGCATCTCCACTGAGGCAGTCCTGCCAGGCAGTCTCTCCCTGTGTAGCCCCTTAGAAGAAAGCAGACTGAGGTGATGCTGCCCTGCCAACCATGGTGGCACCTCTCACACCTTCCCATCTTCAGTTTTCCTCAGGGACAAGGAGACCTCCATGGAGGCCATTTTGTTTCCCAGAGTCTCCTTGCCAACCACAGCAAGAATCATGAAGGTCTGTGAAGCCAAACTAGCAGTGTGGATTTCTGTGGAGCAAAGCGGCCCTGCAGCACCCAGTCCAAAGAGCTGAGAGGGATGGGGGACACACAAAACATGGGGAGGGGGCCCATATATGGAAACACATGAACCCAGTACCTGGTACAGAGTCCGTGGTGAGCTGGGTCGACATTGGCGTCTGTGGGGTCCTCCTGAGGAGTCTCAGTGGTTTGAAAAAAAAACAGGTGGGTGGATGAATTCAGAGGTTAGCAGGAGCAGGCAGGAGCGGCGGGGGTCCTACTGGAATCTGCGGTGAGCAGTGCTGAGGGAGCGCTCTGTCCCTTGCCACACACACAAAGAGAAGGATCGCGAGTCTCAGAGTTCCCTCTTTAAGTATCTGCTTACGTTCCCAAGGTTCAGCATGGGACTGGGCAGTCCTCGCCCCCTAAAACCGGCCAGAGACCCAAACCGAGGATAGCCTAACCCCAGCCTGGCCCTGCCCCCTGCTAGTCCAAGCCAGCAAACAATGGGAGTTGGGAAGAAAAGGTTATTTTTCCCCTGTTCTTCTCTCCACCCCCTTCCCCACCCACCCATTACATGTGTACATGGAAGCAGGTCTGCAGAACTGTTAACAAGGATACTAGCTAGCAACTGTGATTAGATTTGAATAGAAATTGGAGGGCTACCACAAAATGCCATTAATTCTTTGTTAAACCACTAAAGTATTCTTATTACTGCTACTAAAGAAGAAGATAATATATTTAAACCAATAAATCCAGCCCTTGGCTTTGTCTTTAGTCCTGCTGATTTGTTGCTTGATGCTGAAAACTATTTTGTATGACTTTTTCTGCTTTCTCACATAGCCATCACTGGTCCATCTTGCTGACAAAGGGAAAAATCAATAAAACATTTTTAAGTATAGCTGTCTGGGAGATGACACCATAGAATGACTTCTGCTTACCCCAAGAGGCTAAAGGCATTTCTTGGGTGAATCCCAATAAAACCAGTCGGACAGATTTTCATATGTTTTGTGTCAACATTGCACTTTGCACAGTTTTTACTCTGAGTCTGTGAGGAAAAGTGCTCGGCCACTTTTAATGAGGTTTTTTCCTCACTTTTTCTAGGTTTTCTAAGCAATTAAATCTATTTTGCATAGTTTTGTCTGTTGTTGTCTTGTGATGCAACTCTATACACAGACTCCTAGAGGACAAGGTTACATTCAAAGGTTATCTTGGCAGCAGCTCTGTTCTTGAATACCTGTAGGATGCTTATTTTCCCATAGAAGTGCATGAAATAATACTCAATATATTCATCATAAGCTTGGCTTCCCTTCCTGTAGAGCTGTTACGTGCTTTTCTCTTCACATTTTTCAGATGATGATTCCTCTCTATATGTAGTCCTTCATGTGTTTTTGTAAACACCTTGAAGTAAAAATATGCCTGAGGAGGAAGGGGAGGTCAGACTTCATCAGTGTGCCATCAGGAACTAGTAGGTGATGTTTTTTTTTTCCTGAGGATTACAGTACTATATTAAATTACAATAGCTGGAAATTCATGTGCCTTTATTAGTGGAAGTCAATGAACAGCTGTCTAGTTATTCTTAGTCAACCATTCATGAAGTTGACTGGGTCCCTACCTGGCTCAAACTTTACTTTAACTCCCTCTTCTTATACTTATTTATAAAATGACTAGTGCCTTGATATCTTGTTCCCTGGAAGAGGGTATAAGAACGATCTCAGCCCAGTGTATTGTAGAATGTGTTCTCTTCCTTGTAATGAGGTCTCTTTCTTGAATTTTCAGTATAGACAAAACTTGTATTTTCCTACTACACATAGTTTTCCTGAAATACACGTAATTGCACAGAAGAAAAAAGATCAAGTGTATGCTACAAATATGAAAAAATGCTGGGAGAAAGTGAAGGTAGGAAGGAGCAAAATGGAAGTACGTCTTCACTTTCAGTTCTAAAATACCGACACTCAAAAGGACTATCACAGAAAGGCTATGCTGAATTCTTTGTCCTATGATGTCCTTGGCTTGTGTCAGAGTGCTTATTGGATAATATTTTAGCTAAATGTGAGTCACTATGTCCATTGTGAAAGTACCTGGATGAGGTTTTTCTGGACTGGGACATGTAGGAAATCAGAACATAAAATTCAACAGTCCCTTCAGCCTTAAACTGATTAAGCAAAAGATTAGTGGGAATACAGTCTGTTAACAATGGCAAGGGTAAGTAATATGGAGGGAAGGCTAAAAAGGAACATAGAAGATAAGAGAAATTTAGTTCTAACAGGCAACATAGCTTCTAAAAAGGGGAGAATGAGTAACAAAGTAGAGGTCAACTTCATGTGCTGGAGTCAGATGAAAGATGGCTGCAAATTTTAAAACTCCGTGGGCTGGGCTCCTAAACTGTCCATAACTCATATATGACCAGAAGTGTGTATACACCAGCATGTTTATATACACATACCTGCATATGCGTGTGCATGCAGACACACATACACACACACACACACACTCATTCCAAGTAATTGGAATGAGTTTGTTTTGTTATAAATAATTTTTAAGATTTATCCAGCACAACTTGAAAACAGCCATGAGAGAAAGACGTTATGATGCATAACAGTATCAGGTGTCATGCTGGCTAACTTCTGTGCTGGTGTGACTTTCTTAAAGATTAAATTTAGAAGCAGCTTTTTTAAAAAGTAAAGAGTATGTCATCAGATCAACACTCCTGCCCAGATTAATGTCATCTATGAACTTACTAAAAGTGGACTCAATCCCCTTGTCCAGATCGTCAATAAATATATTAAACAGGGCTGGATCCAATACTGAGCCTTATGGAACTCTGCTGGTTACTGGCCACCAACTGTATGTAGCACCATCCACCACTGCTCTGTGGGTGCTGCCATCAGACAGTTCCTAACCCAATGCAGAGTAAACCTGCAGACGATATTTTTTTCAGGACAACATGAAATGACCAATGTGATCTAAGTGAAGTCATTTATTTTTAGCATCAGACACATTTTTATACTATTTCCAACTTGTTCTCACGGTCCTAATTCTATCACTATTGGCAAACACCTCTTACACTATTATCATTGGTTAATAAACTTATGAGCACACTTCTACAGATTTTAATTGGTTACATTTCTTTACAACGATGCAGATTTTCATTGGCCCCATAACTTGTGGGCCTTGCAGGCTTGTTTTCTTCTTTGTTTAAATTTCTCTTGCTTATGCCAAGGTCAGTTACCTCCTCTCGCACACCTTTCCCTTGAAAAAATCAGGTCAAACTGACCCAAAACATGTTATCACCTAATTCTCCCATGAGAAAGCCAGGCTGTGTGAAATGCTTTTCTCATGAGAAGAATAGGCCGCAGTGGATTCTCTTTTTTACCAAAATGCTGGGTTGTGCAAATATCCATTATTTTCTAAAAATCTCCCAGCATAAACCTGTCCAAGCCATGAGCTGCCATCTTTTCCAGGAGTTTGCTATGGGAGAGGGTGTAAAAGGCTGTCATCGTTTGAGTGCCCAGAAACTACCTGAAATGTGAAAACTGTGTTGAATCCCTTTTCACTGTTTTTTTTTTCCTCTCCCCTCTCTCACTCTCCCCCAAGTGAGTTTAGGAGAGACAGCCAAACCTACCCAGTGTGGGTGGGGGGGTTGGGCAGCAGAGCCACTGCAAACAGTTTCATGCCCACTGCACCTGCTGTGGTGGGGAAGAGACAGCCCTGCACAGTATGTCCATTCCCCAGCTGCCTGGATTACTGAGCCCAGTGCCAGGGAGGGCGCGCTGTCCGCAGAGGTTCCTGGCCACATGTGTTTTATGGAGGCCGCCATACTGATGATGCAACCAGCGGAAGGCTGATTGGATTGGCAGCTCAGAGCTGCTTGCTATTGGAGAGTCACAATGGTGTGAAGTGGGACTTCGCGGACTTTAGAAGTTCTTGCGGTTATGCGGCTCAACCTTTCTGCTGCTCCCGCAGGGTCCCAAGAGAACTGGTTCACTGTGCTGGGTAGTGGTCCATGTACCTTGCGTGGAAACCCTTTCACTTTCTCATTCCTTTCTCATTCCTGTTGTGTCTCTTCATCCTGGCATCCCTGGATTCCTTCGCACTGCGTCTGTGTTCCCCGGCATCAACTCGTGACTCTGACAAACTGGTGACAGCAGCAGGACATCTGCACCTTGCTCCATTGCAGAAATCCTTTTCATAGTTGTCATAGTTTTCAATAATTATTTTGTGTTTGGGGAGGGGCTTGCTTTTTGGGTGGCGGGCTTCGCTTCTTGGGTTGCGTGTTGGGAGGCATGGTCTTGGGTCTGAGGGAGGTGGGACTGGTAGTATCCATTCATATATGCCATATTTCTATTTTTAAAACCTAATAAATCTTGTTGCATTTCCTTTAATGAGCTCTTGTCCAAATTGTGGTTAATTAACTCTTTTGCCGTCTCAGACTGAGACAAAAGCTTTGCTGAAATTTAAGTAGACAATGTCCACAGCCTTTTCCGCATCCACTAGGAGGGTCACCTGGTGTAAAAGGAGATCGGGTTGATCAGGCAGGACCTTTCCTAAATCCATGCTCTCTGGGCCTGAATCCTTTGGTTTCCTGTATGTCTTGCAACAAAGTTTCAGACAAAAACATATGCAGAAAGTAATTTTACAAGGATTTTCTTTTTATCAAAAAGGTCTGCTCACGTAAACTTGAAACTTTTCAAAATTTCAGCCATGCTGATGAATTTGTCAGTGCATTGTGTCACTTGCTAACACCATAAAATTCTATAAGGATACACATATACCCTGTAAGACTGTATGTAAAAGTGGACAGAGGCACTGATCATTTTCTTCACTACAAAGTCTATAAAAATGGTCATATGGAGCTAGATCAAAAGTCTATCTAAGGCAGTATTCCATTTTTAGTAGTAATCAAAACAAGGTTTGTAGAGGAAATTAGGAACAGGGAAAATATATATGAAAATTCCCACAGGGTCCAGTTATTTTCAGCTTGGGAACTCCCTTGTTTAGAGCTGGGTTCAGTTTGCTCTTCCAGCTTACTAAATATTCTGTAAGCAGACGTAAGAGAGCAGTGGATAATAAGCCAGTGGAAAGGCTTTAAGCCTGTCCTGCTGTGAAGTCAATTCTTTAACAAATTGTAGAACCACATACCACAATGATAAGGGAGTTTAGAAAACTCAGTTATGTATATAAATTCGATAGTATGTTCTGTAAAGAAAAGAGTGATTACTGGATAAAATAGAAAATAGGTTGCAATGGCTGAAAGGGCTGAGTAAGTGATCTCTAAGCATCTTTGTATGACTGTTACAAATGCTTATGTCTACTTTCTTATCTATGAGCCACTCCCTATACTTCTAATCATAAAGTGTTTACTCCAAGAACCCCTCCAACAAGTTCAAATAAACGAAGCAACTGGTTAAGTGGTAGCTGCCTGGGAGCACCTTGGGAGATGGATGTTATAAATGCTAACAATAGATGGGCTCAATATATTGTTTGAGAAAGTTGTAGCTAGTGGCCTCATTCATCATAGTGACAGGAGTACTGACAGCTCTCTGCAGTGCTTCATCTGTGAAATGATGGATCAGCAAGGAGGGCTTGCTCTCAGGAGACACCTGAAATATCCAAAACTTTCAAAGTCTGCCTTTTCTGTCATGCTTTTTTTGTGTTGTATAATAGACAAGCACAGGCAGCATGTTGAAATACAGGCTTGAGCCTTGAGATTCTGTTCAGGGATAATTCGCCTTAATCTGCACAATTCTTTTTCTTTCAGATCCATGCAATAACAAAGCCTGTGGCAGAAGTGGGGAAGGTGAGACCTCTTTAGGACCTAGACACTCAGAGCTGTTTAAAGTCAATACACATATAAACATTAGGAGTAGTTACCTAGAAGAGAGGGAAAGGTTAAACTTATCTGTGGTTTACATATAATGTAAATATAATGTACATATAATGAATAGATGCTGATGACCAGAGATAATTTAAAGGTGTATGCTGGTTACCGTGGGACCAAAACCGTGAGACAAAAACAGAATGAATCCAACAGGCACGTTTCAAGGCTGTATTTCTCATTAGGCCGCATAGGTTTGCATTCCTTTCTAACAAGGCATATCGCAAGGCCTGAGCGCAAGGACATGGAAAAAATCTTAAACTGCAGTAAACAGCACCTGCTAGGTAAAAAATAGCACTAGAGGTTACTATAGCAATGAAGTGTTAGCATTAGCCAGCTTTGTGACCTTAGCCAATTAGCTGGTAGCTTCAGGTGTAAACAATATACGTGTGATGTGGAACCAATCAAGTAGCTTGTAAACACGTCTGTGAAACTGGGAAACTTATAAACGTAATTGAAAGTAGAGAATAAATGATTCGACTTTGCATCATATTGATCTGTCCGTGTCAATCCTGAATCCTGCTTGACTGTCGGACCGTGACAGGTGTAAATCAACCTATGAGCTACATGTAGTGAGGCAAGTTAATGATGACATGAATCTAATGAACGGTGTAGCTCAAAGAGCAAGTGAAGTTACATTGCCATGACAACAGAAGATTTCACATCAGAGAGAATGTGAAACAGAACTTAAAATTTGCAAAGATAGGCTGGATAGAAATAATATGTGCAGAACAGGACTGAAATGCTCCCTGACAGCATCATGACACTTGGCTTTTCCTTTATTGCTGTGAAGCTGATAGGAGACTTGTTAAGTCAGAGCAGTAGCAGCATCTAAAGCTGTGTTTTAGTTAAGGGTCAGTGTCAGTGATTTCATTATAAAACTTGTTCCTCCAGAGAATATAGTACTGCAATAAAAACATTCACTCTGGCCTGAAAGGTGCTGCATGGAAATTTGATCCAGGAACACAGACAAAGCAGTGAAACAGCCCAACTGGAAGTCTGCTGAAGTCAAGGGCAAGACTTTTGTTTGCTTTCTGTTCAGGCCCCTGTAAGCTGAGTGGCTGTGAGATGAATTAGCGATTCTGAATATCCAGTGTCAGTGAAGCATGAGCAGTGAAAGTGCGTATTTCCCTACAGTGACTATTGACTGAGCTTACTAACTTTATGAGATTCACATTAAGTGAGCACACTGTCAAAACATGATACGTATCTTGATCATTTAATAATTTGACCTTCCCCTAAAACACATATTCTATGCTATGAGGGATCAGTCAACCTAGCTGCAGTTCAAGGGCACAGATTTGACCATTGCTTTTATCCATCACTTGTAACACTGGGAAAGGTGTCAAAATATCCAAATTAGGACTTAAGTCTCTGTGGTGGTTTGGGTACCGAAGGGAAGACAAAAAGAAAAATAACTCCTTTCCTCTCCTCAGATTGGTGAGGGGTGGGGGCAGCCTGGTGGAGTACTGGGCTTGGGCTGGGGAGGGGATACCTCTTTTCCTCAGTTTCCCATCAGCCCCCCTGGGGCTGGGGGATACCTGAGAAAGGAGGGTGGAGACTCCTCAGACCACGCGGAGAACTCTGGGAGGGTGGACTGAGATTATAAAGAGAACCAGTGGACCAGCCCTGCACCTCTTTTGGGTGTGTGGCAAGGGACAGAGAGCTCCCCCTCAGTACTGCTTGCCTGGAAACGAGCACAACTCCCACTGCTCCTGCCTCCCTCTGAAGGTTACTGATGTCGCTGGGCACTGTTTCCAGCTGAGAAATCAACCTCCTCCGGAACACATCAGGTCCTCCACTGAAGCTCTGGTTCATGTGCCTCCACCTCTAAGCCTCTGTCATGTTTCCGGGGGTCCCCCAGTCCCTCTCAGTCCCTGGATTGGGCGCCCCTAGCCCATCCTCACTGCGGGGGCTTTTCTCCATGGCTGCGGCACCCACCATTTTTTCCTGCTCACATGTGGCTCCTTCCCCTCTGGACTCATCCCGAGGGACACACAGCGCCCCCTGCCGATGGGAATGGAGTAACTGCACTCTTACGCTCCAGAGGAACTACCAGGGAGTAATTGCAGCTCCTGCGCCACAGCACATTGCAACTGCTGGGGGCATAAAGGACAGCTGTGTTTTCCAAGGACATTGAATTTTAATTTTTTTTTTTTAACTTTGGTTCACCACTTCAATAACAGATTAATATTGGTACCTTCATATCCACATCCTCATGCCCATCCATACTCACATCCCCCAATATGTTCAAAAAATTGCTGCCTTTTCTGTACGTTTCTCATCTGTTGATAACACCTAATATTGTCCTAAACCAGGACAGTCTCTGTTTACTTGCTCTAAAGCCAGTCTGAAGAGAGAGAAGATTTCAAAGGTGAGCTATGATATGGAAGTGTATGTCACCAAATTTATCATCTCAGCCCATTGCCTGAAGTGAGGTAGGGTTACAGAGGAGTTGCTAATGATGCCATAGAGTTTATATTATATAGTATTTTAGTAATTTTGTCCAGTTTTCTAAAATATAGTTTATGTAGTTTCACTAGTTTTCACCTCTGCTAAGAGTTTTCTGCAAGAAAGGAATGTTAGCCAAGATAACAGACTTTGGTTTTTTATGAGGACTGTACTGAAGAGGAGGCATAATATCTAGTAATAGGAACCAAAGCTGGCCCAGAGGCCTTGGAGATGTTCCAGAGAGCTGGTAGCATGCCAAGGTACTGAAAGGTTAAGCGAGAAAGATGAAGGTGGGAGAAAACCAGGGTCTATCATACCCCTAGACTCAATACAGGAGGCATATCAAAGGTAGGGCTGGAGTGGACCTGTGGGAGGGAAGAGAGGACTTGACAATGATGTAGTGATTAGATAGCCTAGCTAGGGAACAGTATAAAACTACAGAATCTATGCAACTCATATTCTGCATTTGGCACTTGCATTCGGTGTCATAATAAAGAGAGTTTTCCCTTTGAATACTTGAGTCAGTTTGGCTACCTGCACTCAACACCGCTAGTAAGGCTATTAACAGCCATAGTTCTGCTGAGTTCCTTCCCAGGACCAGGTTAACCATGGTTTCTTACTAGCTAGGGCAGGTCTAGGTACTCTGTGAAGGAAGCTTTCTTCATTTTTTTTGGGACTTGAATGTTGAGGTTGTTCAACATACAGTTGGCAGAAAAGATAATCACAGCTGCCTGAGTGTGAAAGGTCCTCCAAATCAAGTGAATATTCCTACGGTATAAGACATGGCAAAATGAGGATTCTTCAGTCAATCAAATCTTCCTCATGAAGGTCAGTTGGTGCAATAAAAGCATTTGTTTTCCCTCCTTCAGTTTTCAGATCATTAAAATAGATTGAGATTGGAGGTGCAGAAAACTGTATACTGAATTCAAGACAACAGTTACAGGCTTGTTTCTCTTAACCACCTTCTTTTTAGGTGCACTATTGTCACGGTTTAAGCACCCAAGAAAAGGATTTCTGATATGCATATAACCTGTTTTTTTTGATTATTTCCCGTTTTCTCTCCTGGGGTAGATTTGGCGGCAGGAAGAGCGGTGCTGGCATGGACGCACCCCCGTGGTCCCACTTGCCAGGGAGACTGAGCCCAGTGGGTTGGTTGAGCTTGGGAGTTCTGCACTGCAGGACACTGTGCCAGGCAGGTGCAGCTGGAGGCTGGTGGTGGGCAGAGCTGGGGCCACAAGTGACGATGAGGTGGCTCTGTGGGACTGCAGTGTGGTGGGCAGTGGTAGCAGCAGCAGTAGCTGATGTGTCGGTGAGATGGTCCTCCAGGACTGCAGAGTTGTGGCTGGTGGCAGCAGCGGCGGCAGCTGGTGCAGTGCCAGGAGCCTGTGTCCCTTCCATGTGGGGTGCAACGTGGAGGCTGCCATGTTGTAATGTAAATCAGCAGAAGGCAGATAAGACTGACGTTCTCAGAGCTGCTTCCCTATTGGTCACGGAGGGAACGGCACAGAGTGGGAGTTGGGAGCTTTTGAAAAGTTCGGCCAATTAGGTGATATCTCTCTCTCTCCTCCTGGGACTGTTCCAAGAGGAGGATTGTGCGCCAAGTTCAGCCATTTCCTTGAAACTATCTGCCCTCTCGTCCCAGCCATGGTTTGCCTCCTGAGCTTCCTGCCGTATCCCAGGATTTCTGGACTTCCTTGCATCTCGGCTGCTCTGTGTTTCCCATGGCAGAAGACTCCTGCAGATCCCTGACCCCAGCTACATACTTTTGCCTTGTGGCTTGGATCCTTTTGTTAGAGTTTTAATTTGTTGCTGTTGTTGTCATTGTTGGGTTCTGGGTGTTGGTGTCAGTAGTGGAATCTGGGTCTTGGGTGTTTTTTTTCAGGGTTGGGTGGGGGGCATGGTCTACATTTTTCTTTCATTCTTGTTTCATTCCCTGTGGCTGGTATCACATTTATATGCATACAGTTCTTCAGTCACATTTTCATTTTTATTTTTAATAGATCTTGTTACATCTTTTAATGAGCTCTCAGTCCAGTGTTGATGAAATAGCTACCTCACTGTCTTAAGCCTAGACAACTAGGTATAGTTTGCAGACCTTAAAGGTCTTTCACACCCTGAAAGTCAGCTCCTTGAAATGGGTATCTAAAAGGAATTAATTATTCTTCTGTGTCAAATCATCTATTTTTCTTTAAAGCTTAATCAGGCCGAATTAAATGTCAGCATTATAACTTTACGTGATCCAAGAAAATGCACTCTTACTCCAGAAAGCCAGTCATATGCTGGCCTGCGACAAAAAAAGGATGGCCAGCAGGTCAAGGGAGGGGATTCTTCCGCTCTGCTCTGCCATTGTGAAACCCCACCTAGAGTACTATGTCCAGCTCTGGGGTCCTTGGCATATGAAAGACATGGATCTGTTGGAGTGGGTCCTAAGGACAGACACCAAAATGGTAAGAGGAATGGAACACCTCTCCTATGAGGAAAGGCTGAGACAGTTGGACTAGTTCAACCAAGGAAAGAGAGGGCTCTGGAGGGATCTTGTTGTGGCTTTTTAATAAATTTAAATGGGACTTACAAGAAAGATGGGAACATTTTTTATAAGAGGTAATGCTTTTAAACTAGAAGAGGATCTAGACTTTTAAACTAGAAGAGATCTAGACTAGATATAAGGAAGACATTTTTTATGATGATGGTAGTGAAAAACTGGCATATGTTGCCCAGAGAGGTGGTTGATGCCCTGTTCCTGAAAGTGTTCAGGAGTGGGTTGGATGGGGCTCTGAGCAAACCAATCCAGTTGAAGATGTCCCTGCTTATCGCAGGGATTTTGTATTAAATTATTTTCAAAGGTCAGTTCCAATTCAAACCATTCTACTATTCTATGATTATCTCTGTCCCAGAAAACCGAAGCATGCAAAGAGTTACCTAGCTGTGAAAACCTGCATCATTTTTAAGTTGAAGCTTAGTTTTGTTATTTTACAAGAGCAGGAATTTAGACCTGAGTGGTCATGGGCAGAGCGGTATATACCCTGTCCTGATGCTTGTACAGAAGAACCATTCCATGACCTCTTGTGTGGTTCATGCTGCTGAGCTGGTGACCTCAGCCAGAAGTTTGTTACAGGAGAAGAGCTCCTCTCTTCATGGTCTGATTTTAACTCACTGTTTCATCTGAAGTAACTTCATCTAATAGGGCTTTGGAAAAAACTAGAACATCTGGCTTACTCACTGAATATCTGTAAAAGGAACTGACATGCAGTTCAAATTGTGATCTGCCTGTCAGAAGAAGTTAGTTGTGCCCAATGATGAGGCATGCTTGTCACATGCTATCGTGTATGTGCTTTCCATGTTTTTCTGGATGTGATATTTGTTTCTATGACAACTAGTTTAGCAGCAGGAGGGCATTTTATTAATTTATATTTTTTGATGTGATTTTTTTAATCGGGCTTCTGGGACATAGAGAAGAAAAAAATTCAGTGTGAAACATTGTAATTTAGGCATTGGATTTGTATATTTTTTCTACATCTTTGTTTCTATTAAAGAAAAATAAATGCTATTTTTGATCTTTCATTTTGATTTCCAGAGGATATACATTTACAAAGACATTATTTAATTATGGCTTTGCTTACTACTTTATCATGCTAAAAGGAATGGGAAAACACAGCTGGGAAATTAATCCAGTTTATAATTAATCCAGTTTATAATTTTTCCTGTCTGGTTACCCACTGGTCTGATGAAGCCCTAGGATGTTTTCCACAATGTGCTTTTTGCCTTTTAATATATTCAGTTCTGGTCCAGTGTACAGAACAGCTGGGAGGTGGACAGATAGCCCCACAGGGAAACCTTAAGACTATGCTTTATATTCTTCTATAGTACTGCTACTATTGCTCTGTGTTTTCATTATACAGACTTACTTGCTGGGATCACACTTCTGTTGTCAT
Organism: Neodrepanis coruscans; assembly: GCA_013400695.1. Classification (NCBI taxonomy): domain Eukaryota; kingdom Metazoa; phylum Chordata; class Aves; order Passeriformes; family Philepittidae; genus Neodrepanis; species Neodrepanis coruscans. Next base: position 10,837 of record VYZS01004481.1, on the reverse strand, counting down.
CGCAACGGAAATATGATAAAACTGATGGAAGAGTGTAGGCCAGTTGTGTGAGGGATCCCTTAAACCCGAGATCTGTAATTTGGCAGTGTTGGACATAGGATCCTCTGTGCCACAACTGCCCACAAGATATATAGGCCTTGTGTACATGGTGCTAAAGACCAGAGAATCCTGGAAAAAAAGACTATGTACAACTGTACAAGGGCAAAATGGAGAAGGGGCAATTTATTGCAAAACCATGTTTTTTTATAGTGCGAGGATTGTTTTGGTTAATACAGCCAATAGACAAAAGGAAAGGTGGTCATGTGTTATGCAGAGGTCACTAAGACAGTCTTAGAGCCACATCAGATCACAAGACGATGTTTACATACCGAAGACATTATATCATATTCTGGACATGCATAACTTGCTAAAAGCTTAAACACAGTCTAAATACAAATCTCTGTTCTACCACAGAAGAGAATGATCTTACACGGGTCTGTGGATCTGCACACCTTCCACTGAGCGTTCTGGAGCTGAAATTTGTCTTTTTCATCTCTATATAAAATTTCTGAACCAATGAGAGGCCAAAGCATACTTATCTTTAGGAGAGACTGGCTTGGTCAGTAGCTAAAGTCTAGTGTAGTTTTGCATTTTGTTCCAATCAAATCAAAAGTCTAAACGTTATTAAAAAAAAATAATGATTTGGAGTTTTTCTCCTTTAAGTTAAGGTCATATTTTCAGTGGTGTATGAAGGCTTGCAATACAATTAATAGAAATTTGGACAATAACATTTATTGTAGAGTTACCTGTAACTGTGGCCATATAGCCACTCAGTACCTTTTTTCTAGTATGTCCTTATGATACAAAAAACAGCAGAGCATACATCAAAAACATGCTTATCATTGGTATAGCTACTTACATCTTACCTTCTAGTCATCATGCACTAAGTCATATCAACTGTAAATGTGACAGCAATATATAGTAAATAAAGCCCAAAATTTGTGTCTTTAAAGTGTTAAAGTGTCATGAATAAAGAATTCAGAAAGCTGAAAGAAACCAGAAGCATGGCTGCTTGTGGAACTTAAATACATTATTTGTAAGTGTACTTTTATCTTTAATCGGAGACCCACTACACACTTCTAATTTTCTTGGTGTCATTGAACTATGAGAATAACCAGCATCTCTGGAAACAGTGCCATGAACTCTTCCTAAAAACAAACATTTAAGGCACAAGTTTTACCACTTCAATACACAGATGCCGTATCTTTGAAAGAATCCTTAAATGAAAATCCATTGTAGAGACACACTTTAATTTTGGAAAGCCCCCATGTGGTGTATAGCTGAGACCAGCTCTGTGGATGTAGGATGGCAGACATACACCATGGGAGATGCACAACCAGCACCACAGGGCTGCAGATGGGGAAAGGAGATGTGGCCCAGCTCTTCACAGCTTGCAGCCCCCTCCCACACTCCATATTAGCACTGTGTAGAGCTGTGAGGTTGGTAGGACTCATGATGCTGTATGAGGGCACAAACTCCCACTTCCCTGTGAAACAGTGGGCACTGGGGTTTAGTTGAGGGGCTGAAGTCCTGGAGGATATTTTTCTGCAACTATTGTCTCTAGGGAACACTAGTGCCAGGATACTTCTAAGATGTCCTGTGGAGATTCCTATTACACTTACTTACTGGTAGGGCAATAGAGGGGTGTCAACACTATTGTTCACACCACATCCTTGAGGAAACCTGAAATAACCTCTGCACTGTAATAACTGGCACACCTACCCATACAGCATTTAAGAAGGTGGAACTCATGAGGAATGCCCATGCATTTCATTTGACACCATTTGAAAAACCCACATACACATAAAGTTACATTTGTTCCTACACATATATATTTTACATATTACAATACACAGGGAGTAGTAGAATCAGGTAGTATGTTTATGACCAAATGACATTTCAGTGATGAGCACTATTTCATTTTAATGTGAGAAAGGAAAAAAGACCAGGATATACTTCCTCTCAACAGCACTGCAGAAAGACTGCAAATCTGAAATATTGAATATATATTTATATCCCTCATCTATCTCATTCAGAGCTATCTGACATGACAAATTCAAGCAGAGTCCTCCATTTGGGACTTTTCCAGGCTTGCTCCTGCCCCAGTTGAAAACATACATACTTGCATAGTGAAACCTAAAAATCCAATGAAAAATAATGCATTTTAACACATTTATGTATTTATAAGAATATTCACCAGGGAACCACAAACCCCTTTCAAAACTGTGTGTGCCACAGAGTAGAACTGTTATCCAGAGGTCAGTTCTTCCCTATACTTTTATTTACTTCTGGGATGATTTTCCTTTACTGTAGGCTCAAGCCCTTAGGATGTGAAAAACTGTAATTAAAAGAATTAATTTTTATGAGGAATGATGAAAAGTAAGTTATATGTCACAAAAGGTCTGTACAAGGCAAATTCTTCCAAGCATGGCTACTCAAAATGTGAATTAAAATTTCTTTCCATGAAATAGGTCAAGCTGACAATAGGTGCCGGGGCTGCCCCGCAACCGCATGGCACCGCAGGGCCGGGCCGGGGCTGCAGGGCTGCCGCGTGGCTGCGGGCACACCAAGACTGGGGATGCACTTCCGGCTTGTGGGTCGGTGTCACTTCCAGGCCGCGGGCATGGGGGGCCGCCCCGGGGGGCCGCAGCCCCGGGGCCAGGGCCGCGCTGCACCCGCATGGCCCTGTGGGTGTGCAGGGGCCGTGCCAGGGCTGGGACCACCCTGCAAATGTGTGGCGCCACGGGCGCCACCACTTACGGGTAGGCACTTCTGGCTTGTGGGTCGGCGTCACTTCTGGGCCGGGCCACAGGCACGGGGGGGCCACCCCGTGGGGCTGTGGCCACATGGCACCACGGCCACGCAGCACCGGGGCCGCAGCCAAATGGCGCTGAGGGCGCTGCCATTACCGGATATGCAGTCCCGGCCCGCGCGTTGCTTCCGGCTGGCTGCGGCGTTTCCTGTGAGCCACCGCGCATGTGAGGCGGTACCTGGGACGGAGCCCGCAATGCTACTAGACCAATCGCAGGAAGGGCCGGCCCCTGGGACCCATCTGCACATGCGTGGATTGGGGCCCCCCCTATAAAAGGGTAGAACGGGTGCCATTTTCTTCTCTTCAGCTCTGGACGTAGCTGTGGCAACATCGCTCCTTGTCTTCGCGCCGGAACTAGCATCCACGTGGAGGATGGGTCAGCGATTCTGCTGCGGCAGTCTGGTGTGGTATTTGCCTGGAAAGGGGTGCCGTTTCTTTTTTGTGATCACGTCTTTTCGTGATTATTTTTTTTTTCTCTTTTTTCTCTTTGGAGGGGTGGATTTTCTCTTTCTCGGAATTGCATTCTTTCTCGTGAATTCCTGGGAGGCAGATTTCCTCCTCGGGGGGGGGTTTGTTTCTTTTTTTTTCCATTTGTGTTTTTTTTTTTTTCCTTTCCCTGGGAGGCGGGTGGTCTGGCGATTATCTGCAGCTATTGCCCAGGTTCCAAAGACCACATCTCCTCCATCAGCACTGAAATTGCTTCCCAGGGGCCTAGAAGGAGGGGGGAGGGGGCTCACGGTTTCTAACTTTCTGGAGTGTTTTTCTTCAGTAAAAGCCGAACGGAAGCTTGCGCTGCTGGAGGGTTTCCTCTTATTACCCCGGCGTCTATCCAGGAGCCTCAGAGAGAGACCAGCACTATTTCCAGAGCGTCCTCATCCCAACACGGGCCCTGGGAAGCTTAATTTGTCTGTTTTGTTGCACTTTATTTGTTGGGTCTTGTGTGTGAGCGAAATAAACTGTGATATTTGTGTGTTTTCTTCATTTTGGGGTGTGTCTGTGGCTTCTCTCAGACATCTCTTGTCAAAAATCACTAAATTTGTGGTAAAACCATGACACTTACCCTAAAATATCTGCTGAACTTTCAACTCTTTTAAAAGAAAGGCTTCTGCAGCTGCACATTCCAAGGATGCAGAAGGCTGGTTGTGTTCTCAGTGTTACTTTTGATGTTAGGCAGCTAAAATAAAAACTGATAAGATAAAATTGTGAACAGTCCTTCAGATACAGTGCCAAAAAGCTCTTGGTAGCTCTTGGTATCATTAAATAATGATAGGATGAAGTGATGTTGTCTCCTAAGGGAAACAGGAAACAACTTGGCCCTTCAGAAATGTTGCATTGATGTACTTTCCTAGGAACATCAAGTCTAAGTATAGTAATCTCCTAGTAAAGTGTCTCCAGGGGTCTCAACTGAAAGAAAGGTATGATATGATAAAACTGCTGGATGAAATGAAAGTAAGGGGAAAAAAAAGAAAATGGGAAAGCTAATTCCATTAAACAAACTGTAAATCTTCAGAAATAATTTCTCTATAGGAAAAGGGATTCTTTGTTCATTGAATATTGATTTGAAGGAACACTTCAATTGTAATTGTTGTATGATGTAAGTGCATGATGGACTCTCAGTGCAACCTAAAATTTGTCATTGTCATATAATACCAATGAACTTGTTGTTCTTTATTTAACAGCAGTTATTTCTGTTTCATCTTGGGCAAAATGAATATCACAGTCCAATCTCTTAAGTCATGCCTCTGCATCAACACTGCCAAGTTAATAAAGGAAAAGGCTGAGTAAAATAGACAGTTTACATGAAAAAATTCACAGTTGAAGACTGAGGTGTTCAGTGTTGTCTTTGCCTCACTCTTCACTGGTGGATTGCTCAGTGACAGGACCCAAGAAGGATGAGAACAACCAGAATGTGAATGAAGGCTGATTATGGGATTACTTGCACAAACTCAACCCATGAAAAACCTATGGAACTCCACAGGCTGCACCTAAGGTTCTTGAGAGAGCTGGCCAATTCCCATGTAAGACTACCTTCAAACATTTTTGAAGGGCTATGAAGAACAGGAGGAGATTCCCAACAACTAGAGAAAGGCAAATATCACATCTGTCTTCAAAAAGGAGAGGAAGTATCATCTGTGGAACTTCAGGCCAGTCAGTCTCCCAGAGTCACAGAATATGCTGAGTTGTAAGGGATCCATGAGGATTATCAAGTTCAACTCTTGGCCCTGCCAAGGATCATCCATAGTAGTCAGACCGTGGTCTCAGAGTATCATCCAAATGCTTCTTGAACTCTTTCTGGCTTGATGCTGTGTCCTCTTCCCTGGAAAGCATGTTCCAGTGGTGAGCCACCCTCTAGGTGAAGAACATTTTTCTAATATCCAACCTAAACCTCCCCTGACACCACTTCAGACCATTTCCTTGGGTTCTGTCTCTGCTTATGAGAGTGAAGAGATCAGTGTCTGCCCCTTCTCTTCCACTCATAAGGAAGTTGTAACTGCAATGAGGTCTTCCCTCAGTCTCCTCCAGGCTCAAGTGACCTCCAAGTGACCTCAGCCACTCCTCACAGAGCTTCCCCTCAAGGCCCATGACCATCTTCTTGGCCCTCCTTTGGACATGCTCTAAGAGCTTAATACCTTTCTTATATTGAGGTGCCCCAAACTGCCACAATATTCAAGGTGAGGCCACACCGGAACAGAGCAGGACAATCCCCTCCCTTGGCCAGCTGATAATGCCTTGCCTGATGCCACTGAGGACAGGGTTGGTCCTCCTGGCTGCCAGGGCAAGCTGACTCAGATTCAACTTGCCATTGACTAGGAACCCCAGGTCCATTTCTATGGCACTGCTTTCCAGCATCTCATTTCCCAGTCTGTATGAACAGCCAAGGTTGACCCATCCCAGGCACAAAATCCAGCGCTTTTCTTTGTTGGACTTCACATGGCTGGTCTCACTTTGCTTCCTGAAGGAATCATAGTATACTTTCACTTGAAGCACATGGCTTCATGGAGGAGAAAGAAGGTGATTGGAACAGTCATCACCACTGACCATGGGTGAACCATGTTTCAATCAGCTGCTTATGTTATGTGATAAAGTGTTTGTGGACAAGTGGAGAACACGGGATATAACTTCATCAAGGCTTCCCTTAGTCTCCCATAATATTTTTCTGGTCAAGGTCAAATCTGGTGTTTGCTAGGCTGTATCTACTTGGAGCCTCATGTCCTGTGGGATCCTGCAGGATCTGCTCTGGGGCCTTTCATGGTTACCTGCTCTAGTGGTGCACTGGGGAAGTCACAAGAGCACTCTGTTACATTTGTAGGTAACACCAAGACCGTGGGGTTGGGATTAATTCAGCTGGGACGCAGAGAGCTCCAGGGCACGTAGCTGCACCTCAGTGCCTGTGGAGAGGGGATCAGTGAGAGAGGGACAAGCTCTTGTCCTTAGCTGTATGAAAGAAATTACTTTTCCTTCCCAAGGGTAACAGACAAGCTCTGATGGAGCTGCCCTGCATCCTCTGGGATCTCCACATCTCTGCAGGCACAGAGCTGAGCACCTGCTTTGTGCAGGTGATGAATCAGGGGCCTTCTGGGGCCACTGTCTCCCACCACTGCTCTGGGAAGTGCTTGATAGTTTTATGAAGCACAGAACCATTGTTTTTTAAAATGCACTTTCACAGAAGTACAGCTCTGATTATGCAGTAGATGGAATTTTCATAGCCTTTGGTTTACTACAATATTATCATTGTAGGCAGTAAGTAGGATGAATCAAATCCATGATCAAAATGCCAAGACTTTGCAGTAGTGAAGTCAAGGGCAACCTGCGCTCCTAACCTTGTAGCTAACTGCGGTCTGCGTGCCAGGTGCCATGGTCTTTGCTTAAATAATTTACAACTCTGCAATGCCATTGTAAAAGTGTTACCGTCCTGATTACTCGGTGCTTTGAGTCTACTTTGAGGGAGTGGAAATCAGGACGTAAAACTGGAGTCCCACTTCCTTCTCCAGTAACTATGGAGTTTGAGCAATTTCCAGGAAATACCCTGTTGGCAATTCTTTTCCTTGCCTAAAATGAAAGAATTATGGGTGAATAAACTTCTAAATATCTTTCTGAAACTAGCCCCTCCACACCTTAGAGACTTTGCTAAATATGCCAGGACCATTACCCTGATTTCTGCATAATTTCCATGGCAATATTTTATCATTCATATTTTGGTTTTGAATTATCAGTGTAGTTATATATTTTATTATTCAGCCGTATCTGGACATAGACTTTTCTATAGTGCAAGATTTTCCCGGTTTGGACACTAGGGGATGTTATCAAGTGACGAGAGATCTAATAGAGTGGACAACAACCAAAAGAATTTATTTAACAAAGCAGTAAACCTGACAATAATAATCATGAAAAGAAAATAACAAACTGTGCTGCTCTGGGTCGGCTGCTGGGCTGTGGAGCACGGGGAAGGAAGGAAGACTGGCCTGTGGACAGTGCTGGTCATGCTCTGGAGCTGCTGGAAAAAAATGAGAGTGAAATGGAAACCCAGGGGACCCAAGGGGAAGAGACACCATTACTCCTGTCACCTCCAGCTGGTTCTATGCTGCCACTCCCTGAGCCCTGGTGACACTGCACTGCTGCCTGCGCTCTGCTGCATTGCAAGGGAGCCAAAAAGGTGCCTCTACTAGCACCAAAGGGAGCCTAAAGAGGAAGAACTTCTGGCCCCCCTGCCTTTATAGGGTGCCCATTCTTGAGTTTTCTCATGACACTCTTCCAGGCCATGCCGCCTCTCCATTGGATGGCTGTGCTGGGCGTTGCGCACCTCTCTGAGACTTTATCACAAGGCAACACATCTGCGTTCCCACCAAAATGCCTCGTGGTTGCTGTTCACTGGGAGGAGGGGCCGCCACTGCCCTGCTAGTTCCATGGGGCAGCTGGGACCTGGAGCCTCCAGTGGCACCATGCCCTGCTGCCATGGGTCCACTCCACCCGGTGGCAGTGGCTCAGGGATTGGCCTTACCCCACGCACTGGCAATAGAAGGGAGGTTGATATTGGTAGGCCTAACTGAAGGCTCATGCTTCACTTAGTAAGGCTTTGGAAGGCTGCTTGCTATTTTATTTTATGACTTAGAATAATGTGGTAAGTGACCTCTTGTCTGGCTTTGTGACTCTCTTTGCTCCATTTACTTGTTGTCATAATGCTCTCATGAATATTTCGTCATGATTTCTACAAAACATCATTCAGCAGGTTACATGAACATTAGTATTTGAGAAAGCAGAATTTGTCAGTAGCAAGCTTCTGAAGAGGTTTACCATTTATTCATAGCAGAGGGTTGGAAAGGATCAGAAGAAGCTCACTGACTTAATGAAGAGATGCAGGAGGAAGTAGTGGAAAAAAATTGAGAGAACTGGTCATTCTGCAAGATGTTGTAGGCCATATAATATATGCAGGCACACAATTTTTTTTCTTGCTTACTGTAATTGTGCCACTGTATTACACCTTTGTAAAACACTTAGAAAAGACACTGCAGATTCATTGACTTCATTGCCCATGACCAAAAGGAAAAAATGGGAAGAAATTAGTAGCAGGCATTGTGCATTCAGCTTATTCAAGCCAGCTGGAAGAACTCTGCATTGTATGGCAGAGCAGTTCTGGAGAGAATGAAATACTGCAACAATAAAGATCTTGATGAGATCTTGGCTGTGTTAGTCTAGAAGGGGTTATCTGTACATACTTTTTGCATCGTAGTGACTAACTGCAGAGTTTGGCCCTCAACAATTCCCAGATATGCCATTTCCCAGCATTCATATACCTGAGGTGCTTTAGAGACTGAATATTAAAGTATTCGACTAAGAAAAAACATTTTCTGAGTTCAGTCATATGCTTTGCAAAATATTGTTGCCAGCAGGGCGAGATAAGAAGTGAGACAAACACGCAGTGCTTTACTGGTGATGTCCGATGATCCAAAGCCTGTGGCTTTTCTTTCTGGGTTTGTTGTACATACTGACAAGAAATACTTGTCCCTACTTCACACTGTGGCAAGACTGTAGGCACTGTACCTGTACACAGCTCTTTATTTTCCTGAAGGCGAAAAGGTTCTACACAGGAAACCTGGACCACCTCCGGCACAATGGACCACTTCTCTTGGGACCCTGCAGGAGCAACAGGGATGAGCCGTGTAACCACGAGAACCTTTAAAGGCTCCTGAGTCCCACCCTGCACTGTCCTGACTCTTCCAAAAGGAAGCAGCTCTGAGATGCCAAACCTATCAGCCTTCTACTGGTTTACGTCATTGACATGGCAGCCTCCATGCCAGTACATGTGGCCGGGGACCCCTGAGGATGGCGCGGCCACCCCACTGTGCCCCGTAGTCCAGGCAACTGGGAAGTGGATGCGCCGATGCCACCTTCCCCAGCTACAGCGGGTGCCACGAGTGTGGAACCACTTGAGGTGGCTCTGCTGCCTGACATCCCCACATGTGCAGCAGCGCCGTCAGCTCAGCTGTCTCTCCTAAATGCACTCTGGGAAAAAGAGGGAAGGGAAAAAAAAGCAACAATGGAAAAGATTCAACACAGTTTCGCATTACAGGTACTTCCTGGGCACTTAAACCATGACACCATTCTACTAATTAAACAAGTAGAAATTTGACTAAACTCTTTGTTTTTTTTTTTTTTTTTTCACAGCTACTCAGCAAATTGGACTTTTTGGATCAATGGTTTCTTTATTCCCATTACATTCCCATTGCATTCCACCCCTTTGATCCAAGAAGTACAATGGCTGATACTTTATGACTCTCACACTAAATGCCTGTATTGATTCATTTACTATGTGTTGCACACATGCTAGTATACATGGAACCATACATAATATGCATGCAAAGATCACTAACACTAACAAAACTCCCAGTGACAACTCTTGTAACCATGGTTACCCCTATTGCCAGTGTCCAAATGGATTCCATCTGTCTTGTTCTTTCAGTTGCTGTGTTAGCTGGTGTAGTTGTAAAATTTGTTTATAGATGGAGGGTGAATGGTTGCTTAAGTTCATACAACACATTCCATCTAACTCTTCACATCCATGCCCTTGAATCAATAACAAAAAATCAATAGTGGCCTGGTTTTGCAATGTGGCTTTCCTAATTGAATCAACATCAATCAATAAATCTGTTAAGGTCTGCCTTGTAGCATTAGTAGATTCTGCCAACACCCCAGTCTCCTTATCCAGGTAGAGTGCATCAGCACTAGCAACACCGGGGTAAAAACAGAGGCAGCTATTGTTTCACCAGGTTCCAAAAGTTTATCTCTGGGTTACATGATGGAGCAAGCACACAGGATGACATCTTCAGCCGCATATGGTTAAGTGCCGAGTAGTGGGTTACCAAAATCCTAATGTTCCTAGAGTACGTGCCCTATTCCCGCAAAGCGGAAACAGTGGGTAACAACACACTTAGATTCTTTGACATTGTCCAGTTCTGTTGAGTGTTGTTACACCACGTTGTGTCATTGTCCCACATAGTTGTAGCTGAGTTTACCCACTAGGCAGGTTTGTTCCTTCTGGAGGTAAAATTAAAGAGTGTGCAATTGGCTGCAGGTGCTGATCCTAGAATTTGTAACTCTTGAAGGGAAAGACTAGTCAGCTGTTCTGGTGAAATGATATCTATGAGCCAATTCTGCCAGTTGTGTCCTGGTGAAGGCTTTGAGTGAGAAGAGTGAGTAACAAAAGCTTCCAGCACTGATGAGTTCAGTGGTAAACCCACTAAACAAGTCAAAAAAGGATTTGCAGCAGATTTCAGCTCCAGGAATATAGGTTGTTGTGCAGTGGCATTGGCTAGGACAGTCCATATATTGGCATCAGGTGACTTTGTTCATGGCCATATTCTCAGTTAACTGAAATGAGAAGAAAAGACTTGGTATGGCCGTATTTTGGCATGGTCCCAAGCAGACAATGCAGACTGACACAGGCCACAGACATGCTGCAAGCGAAGAACAGCTTTATTGCAAAATGCA
>VYZS01004479.1:0-25559 GCA_013400695.1 Neodrepanis coruscans | reverse complement strand
TAAATATGAATATATATATGTATATGTTACATGTATGTTTATATGTATCATACAAATGTAATAGAACATAACAACTCGAGAAGAACCAGAATTTGCACTTAGAGAATACCTCTCCTGTTTCGGGCAGTTATGACTCTGTCCAGCAGGGGCTGCTTGCACAGGTTTGGGAGACAAAGGGGGAGCTGTGACCCAGTAAGAAGTCCAGTCGCTGTGACAAGGGCAGCCGTGGCAGTGGCAGAAGCATCCAGGACCCTTCTGCAGGCAGCGTAAGGGAAGCTCTCTCATTGTTCACTAAGGTGGAGGGAGGGGAAAAGGAGCTCCTTCAAAGGTGGTGTCTGCTGAGTAGTCTGGGTTGGGTTTTTGTGGTGATGGTAGTCCACAGAGAAGCAATACAAGCTCACAGCATGGTGTAGGGGTGAAGCACTGATACCAGACAGCAACACACTCTGGTCCAGAGTTGGGAGTGAGTCAGGACCTCCTGGGGGCCTCTGTAGGACTGTGAGAGACAGCAACCAGCTGGCAGACCTGAGCATGAGGCCGTGAGGCAAGGAGGACAAGTGTGGGGATGAAGCAAGGATGCCGCTTGGCTCCACCAGGTTAGTTGCGCTGCCAGGAGCAGCCAACCCAAGAGAGAGGTGCCTTCTTTCTTATNAGCAATACAAGCTCACAGCATGGTGTAGGGGTGAAGCACTGATACCAGACAGCAACACACTCTGGTCCAGAGTTGGGAGTGAGTCAGGACCTCCTGGGGGCCTCTGTAGGACTGTGAGAGACAGCAACCAGCTGGCAGACCTGAGCATGAGGCCGTGAGGCAAGGAGGACAAGTGTGGGGATGAAGCAAGGATGCCGCTTGGCTCCACCAGGTTAGTTGCGCTGCCAGGAGCAGCCAACCCAAGAGAGAGGTGCCTTCTTTCTTATACATATTTTTTTATATTCCCCATTTTCCCATATCTTCCTTCCCAGGAGTGGCACATCTGTGTGTGGTGGTGTTGTGCACTCAGAACACACTGAAGGCATGTCTGCCCTACTTGACAACGGTACCAGGAGCTGGTGGGTCTGGCCCCCCTCACCTCCTGCATCTTTCCACCTGCATATATCCCACTGTGGAACACAGCACCCACAGGGGAAGTTGGCACTCCCTGGCCACAGCCCTGCATTAGCAGCACCGCCATCCTCACTTCCACCACTGGCCCTGCTGCTCCACCTTGCTGGCCGCAGGCTCACAGAGGGGTGGGGGAAAGGTGTGCAGTGCCTGAACCCAGAGCCACATGGTGCAGTTAGGATGGAGTAAAAATTCTATCAGAATTTAAATCCATGGCATTACCCACCCCAAATTTTTGCGATACTAACATGCTATATTAAATTCAAACTTTTCAACTATATACATGCATGTATACCTACAGATACAGACACTGGTGCAGTATTATGGGCAATTTACCCAAAGATTAGGTCCCCCTTGCAGGTATGCATTGTGTTTCTCCATCTTTCTGCATTACCTAGCAGGTACAACCCGGTCCCTCAGCAAAAACAATCCCACAAATGTGTTGGTTTGCCTTTGCTGGAGGCAGGATTGGTTCAAACTGTTTTCCCCAACAAATGTACTAGAGGGACTTCATCTATGGTGTGAAGAGACTCTGACTGGGCAGGGCTGGTTCAGTTGACAGAACCGCTGGTATTGCCTAACCAAGTAGTCTTTGCTAGATGCTGATCCCAATTCTTGAAAGTCCTCCCACCCAATGCCTTCATGGTGGTTTTTAACAGCCTATTATACCTTCCAACCTTCCCAGGGGCTGGTGCATGATAGGGAATATGATACACTCACTCAATACCACGCTTTTTAGCCTAGTAGTAACTAGTCTATTTCCGAAGTGAGTCCCATTGTCCACCTCAGTTTGTTCTGGGGTACCATGTCACCACAAAACTTGTTTTTCAAGGCCCAGAATTATGTTCTGGGCAGTAGCATAGGGCACAGGATATGTCTCCAGCCATCCCGTGGTTGCTTCTGTCATGATGAGCACATAACACTTACCTTGGCAGGTCTGTGGCACTATGATGTAGTCAATTTGCCAGGATTCTCCACACCTGTATTTGATCCACCTCCCACCGTACCACAGGGGCTTCACTCTCTTAGCCTGCTTAATTGCAGTGCATGTCTCATACTTGTGGATAAGATGGAAAATAATTTCCATGGTTAAATCCACCCCTCTGTGGATTAGCAAGTAGAAAGAATGTCATGAGGGTGGTGGGCACTGGAACAGATTACCTAGGGTAGTTACTTTGTACCTGGAAGTGTTTAAGGCCAGGTTGAATGAGGTTTCAAGCAACCCATCTTTGAGCAACCATCTAGCGAAAGGTGTCCTTGCCCCATGGAAGGGGTTGGACAAGATAAACTTTAAGGTCCCTCATACGCAATATCATCTATGATCCTATGATTCTTTGTTTCTTTCTTGTAACACTTGCGCTGAGTCATTGTTCTCACTTGATACTTAGCTTGAGGCTTAATGACCTTCCAAATAAAAAGCTTTTTTGTCCTAAAGGCCACCTGTTTTCTTCAAGGTTTTGACGTGGTCCAATGCAAGACATCACACATGTTCCCCATTCTACATGGTATCGTATAGGTGACTTAGTGACAGTCCTTTAGTTGTCTTTGTGCAACTGCCCTTTAGAGTAGCAAACATGATATATGTGCCCTTTATATGAGAAAAAGCTCTGTTTTGCTTTCCCCCATTTTTTTAAGAGAAGTAGAGACTCCACGTCTTAGAAACTAACATTGCATGACCACATCCACTTTTACTCAGTTTATAGCTGCATTCCTGAGCCAAACCTACCACTGTCCTTTCTGAAGACCAGTCTGTGCTAGTCTTTGCAATTCAAGACTTGATTTTTCAGTGTGCAAACACTATGCTAAAGTCATCTGGCCAGAAAAGTTAGAAAGAGTGATGGACTGATGCATGCCATGTTTCCATTTAGTATGGTCCAAATAACATTTGCTGTATTAGCTCCTCAGGAAGATGTCAGTAGTATACTACTATCAGTAGTAATTTAATTCAAATAGCACCATTTATGTGTGAGGAGAAATGAAAATAGTAACAGTTGTGCATATTATCACGTAAGTGAAAAATAGCCTTGCTAATGGGGATAAATCCCTTCTTGTATGGTGTTTTGTGTGGAGTTTCATGGCTACACATCTCTGTTGAGGGTCTATCTGTGAAACCATAGGCTGTGAGTTTTGGATAGAGGCAGCTTAAGTCATTTGTATTGAGTGACCTGAGTAGTTATAATTGAAGATATTTCTACACAGACAACAGCAGTCTTAGAAGGGTTTATAGGATGATATAATACCTTGATTTGGAAGTGACACANGGGTAGTTACTTTGTACCTGGAAGTGTTTAAGGCCAGGTTGAATGAGGTTTCAAGCAACCCATCTTTGAGCAACCATCTAGCGAAAGGTGTCCTTGCCCCATGGAAGGGGTTGGACAAGATAAACTTTAAGGTCCCTCATACGCAATATCATCTATGATCCTATGATTCTTTGTTTCTTTCTTGTAACACTTGCGCTGAGTCATTGTTCTCACTTGATACTTAGCTTGAGGCTTAATGACCTTCCAAATAAAAAGCTTTTTTGTCCTAAAGGCCACCTGTTTTCTTCAAGGTTTTGACGTGGTCCAATGCAAGACATCACACATGTTCCCCATTCTACATGGTATCGTATAGGTGACTTAGTGACAGTCCTTTAGTTGTCTTTGTGCAACTGCCCTTTAGAGTAGCAAACATGATATATGTGCCCTTTATATGAGAAAAAGCTCTGTTTTGCTTTCCCCCATTTTTTTAAGAGAAGTAGAGACTCCACGTCTTAGAAACTAACATTGCATGACCACATCCACTTTTACTCAGTTTATAGCTGCATTCCTGAGCCAAACCTACCACTGTCCTTTCTGAAGACCAGTCTGTGCTAGTCTTTGCAATTCAAGACTTGATTTTTCAGTGTGCAAACACTATGCTAAAGTCATCTGGCCAGAAAAGTTAGAAAGAGTGATGGACTGATGCATGCCATGTTTCCATTTAGTATGGTCCAAATAACATTTGCTGTATTAGCTCCTCAGGAAGATGTCAGTAGTATACTACTATCAGTAGTAATTTAATTCAAATAGCACCATTTATGTGTGAGGAGAAATGAAAATAGTAACAGTTGTGCATATTATCACGTAAGTGAAAAATAGCCTTGCTAATGGGGATAAATCCCTTCTTGTATGGTGTTTTGTGTGGAGTTTCATGGCTACACATCTCTGTTGAGGGTCTATCTGTGAAACCATAGGCTGTGAGTTTTGGATAGAGGCAGCTTAAGTCATTTGTATTGAGTGACCTGAGTAGTTATAATTGAAGATATTTCTACACAGACAACAGCAGTCTTAGAAGGGTTTATAGGATGATATAATACCTTGATTTGGAAGTGACACATAAGGATCATTGAATCCAACTTCCTGCTCTCTAGCAGGGCTACTTAAAACTAAACCATATGATTAAAAGCATTATCCAGACAGTCCTTGAACTGTCACAGGCCTATTGCTGTGACTGTTTCCCTGGAGAGCCTGCTTTACTGACTGACCACCTTCTTCATGAATAACTTTTTCCTAATGTCCAGTCTGAACTTCCTCTGACTCAGTTTCATTCCATATCCTCATGTCTTATTTCTCATCACCACAGAAAAAGACCAGCAACTCCCCTGCTCCCATCATCCTTGAGAAAGCTATAGGCTGTGAGAGGTCAATACTCAGCAGTGAGGTCACCCCTCAGCTTTCTCTCACTGAAGCTGAACAAACCAAGTGCTGTCAGCTGTTACTTATAAGTCTTGCCCTCAAGACCTTTTCTCGTCTTGATCACCCTCCCCTGAACACACTAATAGTTTGATGCCGTTCTTATACTATGGCACCCAAAACTGCAAACAGTACTTGAGGTGAGGCCTCACCAGTGAGGACCAGAACAATAACCTCCCTCAACTAACTGGAAGTGCTGTGGATGATGCATTTGAGGATAGGGTTCATCCTTTTGACTGGCAAGTTTGGTTTGCCAG
Organism: Neodrepanis coruscans; assembly: GCA_013400695.1. NCBI lineage: Eukaryota > Metazoa > Chordata > Aves > Passeriformes > Philepittidae > Neodrepanis > Neodrepanis coruscans. The sequence continues at coordinate 20,487 of VYZS01004479.1, read as the reverse complement.
TTTTCAAACATAGTATTACCATGGTCTAAGCAGTTTTCAAACTAAAATTGCTTTCTTCTCTAGGTGCTCTGGAGCAAAATCAAGGTAGGAAAAAAACTGCTTCACTGAAGAGCTGTTCCTGCATCCTCAGAAGTCCAGGCTATATCACATGGGTGTAATTTCCATGCTGCAACACATTTTTCATAGTCATGAACAAATAGACATAACTAGGAAGCAGCCAAACACTCATATGTGTGCAAATATATACAGCTGCAGACACAAATCTCATCCCTAATAAAGGAGCCAGTGGTACCAGGAAAGCCAACCTGTTTGCAATACTGAAGGTGAGAAGGGGGATTGAACCTGCTGTCATCATGCCGCTCTATGTAAGGTCTCTGTGCTCAACACAGTAGCACCCATCTCAGCTGCCAACTTGTGTGTTTGGCTGCTCAAACACACAGGACCTGAATACTCAGATTTGTGTATGCAATATGGGGAACCTAAAGTTTTCGTTGCTCTTCCTTACACCTCCTGGGATACCCACACCACAAGTGACAGAGAGAAGTGTACAGCATTTTCCTTTGGATCACCTTCTCAGTGCCTACAGCACTGTTTTCTCTTCTTTTATGACTTTTTTTTCCTCATCTTGAGAAACTGTCTATCCCCAGGTCACTGATATGGTTTAATGTTTCCTAGCCTGGACTGCCAAGGTAAGCTCCATTTCAGAATAGATCACCAGAAATTTTGTATTTTAAACATATTGATGAAAGTAGAAAAGACTTGGGGTATTTGAAGCATTAGAGAGATCTTGCAATCTCTTTTTTCTTTTGGATAAGAATAGACAATTTCTTGATCCCAATGTATATTCTTCTCTTTCCTTGACCTGTTCATCTCTGTGTCTGTTGTACTATGACCACCATGTGTGAAGAAATCTTGAAATGTGAAGAGAGACAAAAAATTTATTCCATGGTTCACTGCTGCTTTTCAAATTATTTCTATAACCTAGATTAAGTGGTGTGATTGTCCTTTCCCCATAACTCACCCTTTTCAAGTCCCTGGTATCTGTGTTTATCCAAGTTGTACAATGGCTGAAGTATATGACAAGGGAAAATGTATGATTGTCAATATATTACTTGATTAATGCAGGGTGAAACAAGGAGAGATGTGATCGAGAGACGGAATTTTGGAGTAAGGAGTTGATGTTTGCAAACTTTTTCTCTTACAATGTTTCCTTAATGTAAAACAGAGAGAGCAAACTTGATTTCAGATTCAGTGAGTATAAGATTTTTGTCCTGCCAGGCTGTTTACACTATGACAATGTCTCTAGTCCTTGCCCAGCTCATTCTGTGCTGCAGTCTCACTGTCTGAGAAAGCCTGTGGGCCAGCATGTGCACTGATCCTGCCAATGAAAGCCAGGCTGGGTGAAATTGTCTTGCCTGACTTGTGAAGTAGACCTTGTTTTGCCTTGCTGACTGAATGTCACTCTCATTTGCACAGGGTTTGTGCTAGGATATGGTCCTACTGAATGTACATGAAGCTGTTATAATGTGTGCAGGGATTGACACTGTATGTTCTACGTTGCATTCAAACATACCATGAAATTTGCTGATTACTGAATATCATCAAGGCCCAGAATGTAGCTAAAAATTGAAAGCTTACATGCAAACACACTTCTTCAATAGTGTACATATATAATGATCCCCAGCTCAATACAACCTCCAGGTAGCAGTAGAGTGGAATAAGGTTCCCTCAAGCTTCCTTTCCTTCAAGCTAAACAATCCCAGCTCTCTCAGCTGCTCTTCATAGGACTTCTGCTCTAGACCCTTCACCAGCTGCATTGCTCAATGAGTGTTGCTTGTTCTACTTGTCTGGCACCCTTTTTCTTTTGGGAGCTTGCATGCTCACAGAGCAGCTTCTCTTTGAATTCAGTGGGCAGTTTCCATGGTGTTCCTGTTACAAAGTGTGGAGCTACCACCTCTTACTTCTAGTGAGGTAGAAACTTCAATTTTGCAAAACAGAAACAGAATAATATTTGCTTTGAGAACTGTGCTGTGAGTCTGCCTGACATTTCAGAATCTTGAGAGTATGAAGCTCTACATGATAAAACTCAAAGTCTGACAGCAGCTTGGACTTCTGCTACATCTAATGGGAAAGATCCTACCCACTTGCTTATTCATAAAATTTCCTTATGCAGAAAAAATATTTTTAGCAGCATTTTAACTGTATGTGTTGGGAATTATTTACATATATTATATCACTTCTGTCATATAGTGATTAGATCTGTGGCTGTATCTATGACCAAATATTGAAATACAATGAACAACATAATATGGAAAATATGTTTGACCCATTAAATAAAAGTGAAAAATGAATCTCACAGTGTAAATCTGTGCTCTGTGTTTGCCTAGAGCAAACAAGCAGGAAAAGGAAAGCATTTATGTGGAATGTGGATGAAAATAATTCAAGAAGGGTTACTGTAAATACTGTAGAAAAGCGGTGGTGGAAGCAAATTAAATTCCTACTACAGAGAGATCCCAAGTACTGTAATACTAAGACATGAAATAAAGAGAAGAAACAGAATAATTTAATTTAATAACCTTTTGTATACATTAGAGAAAGAAGTATGTCTTTCTAATGCCATTGTATCTTCAACAGTGTTCAGAGAAGATATAGAAGCTATTTCCACAGTTTTCTTTCAAGTAGCAAAAATTATTTGCAAATTAGCCTATGCATGTTCTTTCAAGCAGAAAAATGCATAGGTTATTTTTCAAGATGAGGTAGACATCTATTTGTTTCCAAGTTCCACAAAACCATTGTACTGGACTTTTACTGTTTCCACATATTTCCTTTTCTATTCCATATGTATAAAGTCTTCTATATATTCAGTATTACCAAATATCCAGTATTACAAAAACTTTATAAAATCCCTTTTGACTACAAAGAATTGCCTTCAGTTTTCTTTTTTTTTTTTCCAAAGATAGTTACATTTATTGCAGTGCCTTAATTATTTCATGTTCACAAAGGAATTGGTATACAATCTAAAATGTGCTTTTAGTAGAGAAATAATAGCATTAACTAGAATTACTAGACTCCTTCTTCGAAGACTTATAGATGCCAATTGCTGCATAGGACTGGAAATATTATTTATTTTTAAGAGAAAGGAAATGTTTTTGACCAGAGCACTTAATTATGGAAACATTCCAGATGCATTTTGGTAGTTGTTTTTGTGGACCTGTTACATGTAATGACTAACAAACTGTGAAAATCCATCTAAGTGATGAAACATGAGATGCAGAATACTTCCAAAGGACACACAAGTGCTGCTTAGTAAGATGCATGCCCTATATCCCAGGGCACTGGTGTAAGTCAGACAGAGGTGACCACAGCATCTGCTATGTGAGAGCAAAATGTGAGTTGCATCAGATGTTGTTTGTGATTTTATTTTCTTAATACTGAAAACAGTGAACTCTCCTCTGTACACTTTTTCTTCTTTGCTTCCTTTCTTTGTGCTCTATATGTAATTCAAAAGTGAAAACATATGGCTTACAGCCTACCTCTGTCCATTTACTCAGCTGTATCTGTTTAATCAATTTAAATTGAAAGAAGAGTTTACCAACTTTCAAAAACAAATCCAAGACCAGTGTAGAGTATTGTATAAACAAAGGTCTAGTTTCATTTTTGCTTCTTTCAGAAAAAAAAAAAAAAAAAAGAAGTGTGTGAGGAGAAAAATTTACTAAAAGAAAGAAAGAATTGGTGGTTATTGGATTCTTTGTCTTCTAAGGCCACAACAAAATTAACAAACCCTGAAAAAAACCCAAGAATTTATATTAATCGCTTCTGGCAAACTGTCAACTGATATTAACTTTATCATTCAACACAACGTCAGTTAGAAAAGCTTCAGGATAGGGCATTTGAATGTTAGAATCCTGATTAACAGATTAAATGAATTCCACTTTATCTTTCAGCCCAGTACTGTGGACTAGGACACCTGATTTACTAATCTTCTCTGACTTTTGGGTAAGAATCACTGACTGCACCTTGGACTCAGACCATCATAAGACAGCTGAAGACAGCATGGCAGATAGATTAGCTGCTGTTTTCTAGCGACTATTTTGTTAGTTTGGTTTTGGCTGGCCGGTTTAGATCTCATTAATGTTAATACTGGAATAGGCTCATGATACACAATCCTAATCTATGTTTCATGTGGACTGAATTTTCTTGGAAGCAGAGGTTGTTAAATATTTATATTATGTTAGCATTTAGTGTCACTAAGCTCCATGGACCTGTCTTGCTATGTCTTGTAAAAATATTTAGGTAATGTAATCCTTCTCCTAAGGTGCTACTGCACTTTATCAAGATCAGAAAGCGGTATACTCTCCAGTCCAGGCTGATGACTCACTTGTTAGTATATACTCCTTCCCATTTTTAAATCTGAAAGTTTCATAGCTTGCCGCAAATACCATCAGTTCTTGTTAATGCCACTGTGTCGTAGGGTTAAAAACCGAAAGTAAAAACAATCTCTGTCCAGCCGCACGGGCCATGAGGCCGGGCGATGGGGGGGGTGGGGGAACCTCTTCCGTGCCCTCCAGCCCGGCGGCGGGACCTGGTCCAGGGTGAACCTCGGTGCAGCGCGGCAGCAAAAGCCCTGAGGTGGGGAGCCCCGAGGAGCTTCCGGGGCTACGGGCACCAGCGCTGGGCGAGCTGGCGGCGGCGGCAGCAGCAGCAGCAGTGCGGAGCCAGGTGGGCTGTACCCGCAGCTGGGGACTGCGTCGGGGAGCCCAGAGGAGCTGCCGGGGCTGNGACTTGGTGTGGTAAATTTCTGGGAGGGGGAGCCGTTCTTTTGATCACATTTTTCGTGATCAGTTTTTTCTTTCTTTCTTTTTTTCTTTTCTCTTTATGGTGGGGTGGACTTCCTTTTTCTCGGGATTGCATTCTTCCTCGTGAATTTCTGGGAGGCGGATTCTCTTCCTCGGGGAGGAGGGTTGTTTCTTCTCTTTTGTTTTTCTCCCGTTGTGTTTTTTTTTTCTTTTTCCCCAGGGGTGAATGGTCTGGCAATCATCGATGACTACTGCCAGGGTCCAAGGACCACATCTCTTCCTCCATCAGCACTAAACCCCTCCCTGGGCTATCAGGAAAGGGGAGAGAGGGGCGCACGCATGGTTTCTAATTTTTCTTGAGTATCTCTCCTTCAGTCAAAGCTGGGCAGAAGCTTGCGCTGCTAAGGGGGTCCTCAGACCGGCCACGTGCTTCTTCTAATTACCCCGGCGTCTCTCTGGGGGTCCAGAGAGAGACAAGCACTATCTCCAGAGCATCCTCATCCCAAAACGGTCCCTGGGAAACTTAATTTGTTTGTCTATTTGCACTTTATTTGTCGGGTTTTTGTGTGTGCGCAAAATAAACTGTGATATTTGTGTGTTTGTGGCTTCTCTCGGAATATCTTGTCCAAAATCGCTAAATTTGTGGTAAAACCACCTCACACTGTTAAGAAGACATGGTTTCACACCTAACATTTCATTTAGGTTTTCCCAAGGGATTTATTTTTTACAACAGTAGCTACTTGCAGATTTCAGATCCTTTAGGATTTCAGATACACTTAGAATTCAGATGCAAAGAAGAGACTTTTGTGCAGGTGTGTGAATCACTGAGTGCAAAAAGAAAAAAAAACCGTTTTCATTATTGATTTTGGTATATGCTTGGAACACGAGTGTGGAAGTAATAATGCATGGAAATGTTTAACACCATTCTGCAGTCAAAGCACCATTCTCACATTTCCTTTAGATAGATGGTGTAATTCAGAACAGCTTTATTCTGAACAGCTCAATTTCTGTAAGGAATTAACATGGCATTGAGATAGGTATCATTCTGGCAGGACAATTGGAAGAGGATGTTCATATTGGTATGAATCTTGGGATGGGATCCCTCATACCACCTTAAGTTGTCTCCACTTAAATTAGTCATCCCAAACTCTCTTTATAGACAAAACAAACAAGCATTTTAAACGGGCAGATACCTATTTTAAGTGTTTGCTTTAGAACAAAAGGAATTGTGGTTTTGAAACTAAATCCTTTGTCGGTAAAGGAAATTGAGGACAACAGGCTCTGCTGTGGGTGTGGCACAGTGTATGTGAGTTGTGCAAACCAAGTCATACCTAAGCACCTTCTGCTTCTTCTCCCATTATCTATTCCTAAAAACAAGGAAGTCACAATAAATTCTTCTAATTAACCTCCTCTTTTATTGATCTGCTGCTAAAAACAACAGAAGTTTGAAGTTGTTAAATAGATATATCCCTCTATTCAGATTTGACTCTTGCATATCTTGTAAATGAGATTTGGATTTTCATCAATGACAAATTGGTTTTGCTGTTTACTGTAAAGCTTCTCTTTCAGGAAAATATGCCTGAAATGCTGGTCATTTTTAAGAAGGGCAGTGTGTGCTAGCGAGGCCATGACAGTCGATTAACTCTGGTTATAAGGATGCTTTCTTTATTCCTGTTAAGTCTCTTGCAGATGTGAGGTTCCAGCTTATCACATCACTTGAAAGGAGTTGCATCATGCTCTTTTCATCTTTTGACCATTCTGCACTAAAAAATTAATCTTATGCTTCCCCCCCAGATATGTATATTTTTCTTCAGCCATGTTTCAGCTCTGTAAAACACTAAAATGCCTTTTAAACCCTTTTGCCTATTTAGAGAACCACTGCAAAACTGTGCTGTGGCATCTCCTGCCGAAGAATGCCAGAGCCCTTCACAGGCATGAATACGTGAAAGGAAATATCATACTCAAAAGATGGGCAGTTCAGGAAAAGGTTTCACAAATTGCCAAAGCTTACACAGCAGCACCATCATGGTATATAGTATGTTCCACATGAGGTTCTTTTTTTTTGACATCCACTCCTGTGCTTTAACCACAGCAGTCCATAGGAGCACATTCTTCTCTCTCTTCCAAGAACTGGTTTATTATACAGCCTCATGCCGTAAATCTTTCCTATTCTAATAGCTGATAGAAGTCTGGCACCACAGTGAGTTCCTGCTCATTTACTCCCTGGATATCAGGTACATGGCTGATGTGAGAATGAGCTTCCCAGGAAGTCTCTCTTAATAGAGAAATGTGAGAATCAAAGAATTCTATTCTATTCTGCTGGGATTCTTCCCATTAATCAGGGTTCTGACCGGTTTCACAATTTGTGAAACTCTTTGTTTCCTTTATCTTCATTTTTTTTTTTTTTTGCATCCCATGTTTTATAGATAAACATTTTTTTTAAATCACAAAACAAAAAAGAACCAAGCAATGAATGTAAACTACTGCCTGCATAGGACAGTTTCTTCACACAGATCCAATCTGCTTTAAAAATGTGAACAGCTTTGGTTCTACTAAATATAGTTTGTCTTAATGCAGGCAATAATACATTATTGAGGTAAGGAGAAGGGCAAGGAAGGCAAGAGATTCCACACATCCTATAAGATCATTTCTGTAGTCTAACAAATTTATTTAGGAGCTTGGAAGGGGTGTTTAGTTCACTACAAGAATTTCTTGCTAGTGCAAGTAAGGCTTAATTCATAAGTAGTCTGGTATTGTAGAGTACTTTACAGTCCTTACACTGAAGGTACCTCCGTAGTGAAAAGTACTGTCAGTGTGGAGAAGTGACACAGTAAAGTCAAGAAGGTGGAGGGTATACCCCTTGGAGGGTATGTCTGAATGGAAACCATAACTGTAGCTGCATCTTACATAACCATGCCTGAGCTAGCTGAAAATTCAGGTGAGGCTGAACCATGTCCATCCCAGTCTCAAAGCTGAGTAAGCACAAAGGAAAATGGCACTGGCTTTTTCCTCTCTGCTATTTGAAAAGACATCTGTATGAAAGAAGCAACTAGTTAAAGTTCAGCTCCAGGAAAGCTGAGATAAAACTGTTCAGATCTATTTAGTATCTCTTCCATAGTATCTGTTGTTATGGGATACTTGTTCTCAGTAGGTTTCTTGTAGATCCCTCCAATAGAACTTGTTACAAGATAGTAAGTCTTACTGTCTGTGTCAGTCTGAGCAGCCCAGTGCTAACCAAGCACAAGAATATGTTCATTTTCATACTTAATGACTGCCATTCAGTCTATTAAGAATGAAAATCTTACCCTGGTAAAGTTCCAGGTGATCCAATTACAGCAAGTTGTTCAATGAGTAATGTGTTAATGCAAACATTAACATGCTCCTGTCTTCTGTTCTCAGTCTTTTTCATTTCTCTTTAATTCAGACTGTGCTTCAAAATGTTTATCTTATGATTAGATCTGTGTTTGGGAACAGCCCCCATTACCTTTTTCCCTCAACAGCTGCCTTCTCTGGGAACAATGAAACTGGCAATGAGCTCAGTGGGAGTGTGGGAGGCAGCCCCATTCCCATTGCACCTGGGAAGGAACCTAGGAAAACATCCTGCAAGATGCATTGCAATGAACTTCATCATTCAGAAGAAAAATGTGTGGTTCTTGACCCTGCAAGCAAAGTCCTGCATAACCAGGTAATGTTCATGGTGGGAGGGATTTGCAGTTTGTTGCTATAGTAAACGTTGACCCACTGGCATCCATTCTTTTCACAAGGGGACAAGGGGGATCCCTTTCCATCTGGAGATCTTTTACAGGTTCTGGGTCTTGGAGGGAATTTTTTTGCTGAATGCTTATTTAAAATAGCTTCAGCTGAGCTCCCTGTGGCTTCAAATTTGCTCCTGCCTCAGCCCAGTATTATATCACAGTATTAACAAGTTTGGAAGAGATGGTCTCTAAAATAATGGAGTGGGAAAGCATTAGGCAATGGCAGCTCTGAGTTGAGAAGTGGTTAGGAGAAAGATTTTGAAGAGGTAGGCTTAGAAGTGGAAGGCTGCAGCCTTGGGAAGGGACAAGGTACTTCTGAGTCAGAAGTGATTAAAACTGGTTTTTCTCACAATGAGGGCTGCATTCCTCTTTCCACTAGACTTACTGGAGCCCCATTACCTATGGAGGGTATCAGTGATGTGCTCTCTTTATCCAGCTATGAACAACTGGCTTTGTTTTCCACATAACTTTTCTGCATAACAGTTTTTGCTTTTTAATAAGGCTAAAGATGTTTATACATTCAAAACTCTCCCTGTATATGAAGTAACAACTTTCAGAAATCTAAAGCCCACTGACTTTTAGAGAAGGCATGTTAGTTATAAAGGAGGGAGGAAAAAAGAAGAAGGTTTTATGTTTCTTGGGTTTTTAAATGTAGACTGATACAATATTTACTACAGATTACTAATATACCCTCAGATTTATTTTTATTTCATGAACCATCTCGTTAGATGAAAGAATGTGTAGCCACAATGGAAATACTTTAAGTGACAGTCATGAAGTTACAGGGAGTCATTCATAATATTCTAATTTGTGGGAGCCTCATTACTTGATGTAGACCATGGAGATAATTCTTTCTTTAAAGGCATATCAGTAGTTTATTTCATTTTCTATATCAGTTTACACATGTTGTTGATCACCATCTCTGCTGGAAATGTGCAAAACTTGCCAGTGTTCTGAGTTTCTATATACAGTAGTATGTATAACATGACAATTATAAATGTAAAGAACAAAATTAGCAGAGGTGTGTGCAATTATTCCCATTTTTGGTTTTCTATCCAAATGCGTGTTTTGTCCTTTCCACCTGTTCTTCCTGCCTCTCACATATTACATGTGTATTTTGTGTGTGCCCTTCCCAATAGCACTGAAAGTTGCTAACTATTGACAATTTGAGGGCAGACAAAGGAGCATCTGTTGTATGTCGTGGCTTTCATTTTTTTTATGCCTGGTGATAGTGTTGATACAGATACTTTGATCTTTAAGCAGTTTGACTTTATGGAAGAGATTGTGACTGTGTGGATGTCTAAGTAACTTCCATCAGCTCATAAATCTAAATAATTTTCAAACTCTCATACTGGTTTTATGATCTCCTAAATTATACAGTCTGAAGTATTTTTCAACTGTTCCACATTTCTGACTAAGTCTTTGGAGATTGGGAAAGCTGAGCCTTTAATGTCCTGTTTCTCTGGTGGGAAGAGCACAGACATCATTTGTAAATCTGGGCAGCTGAAGATGGTTTTCACCTGCTTTGTCCTTGGGCAAATGTTTGTCATGCTTAGCATCCATTCTCCTTTTATGTCTTTATTAAAAACATCATTTCCACACAGCACAAATTTTGCAGCCTACTAGAGCTTTCACTGATGTTGCAAAGGTCTTCCCATGGCGGGGACAGATACTTTAATATTTTTTCAGTAATAACTTCTGTGGTTTAGAAGAGGGTAATTATTACCACTGGAATGTAATAATATCCTCTTTTGAACACTTTTGATGAAGGGTGAACTCTTTTTGTCCCTCTGTGTGTGCAGGGATATGTGAGCAGTACTCACACGGGGATCAGACTCTGCTCAGTCTTCCTCAAACTGACCTTGATGTTTTAAAAACAGCTCTGAATTAAGGACTCTCTCACATGTCAGATCAGCACCTTACAGACACAACTCTGGGCTTCCTTTCTCTGATAAAATTGTTATTTGAAGAGACGTTTATTCCAGACTACTCAAATTTTTGAAAATCTGTGAATTCTAGAAGAAATTTCTCTTTGCCAGAAATGTTCTGATTAAACAAAGAAGGAAGAAAAGGAGGAGGACCTTTACATTGACCTCTCCTCCTTTTCAGAGTTCCATGTTAGGCACTGACTGCTGAGTCCTTCTGGTCTCATTCAGACAAAATGCAAGTTTTGGCCAGGTTTTCGCTGTAGAATGGCTCCAAGTAGGGCTATTTCATTGTATTGAATATCAGCAGGTTAAAATTGCTGAGGCATCTGTCAGAGAACAGTAAGTACCACTGCTTTCCTCTCATCCAAATCCTGTGTGGCCAGCAACGGAACTTTGCAGCTGGAAGGAAACAAAGAGCCATTACTTTCAGTCCACGCTCCTGATCAAGTTATATATGGATAGTTTGTGCTAGGAAGAAAGGTTTATGAGTGCCTCTGGCAACTGGTGGTTTGAACTGTGCACCTATAAATTCTAACTTGGCAATATCAAACAAAAATTATTCTCTGGCTATAGCCTGAGGTAACAGGGAGTGGGAAAAGCCAAGCTGCACTAGTAATCCATAACCACAGAAATTACCTCCATTCCAAAACAAACACTACATAAAATGTTAAAAGCTGGTCAGCACAATATATATAAAATAAGATGTCAGTAGTGTAATTCAGACCAACCTTAAAAATTGTGATATATTGCATTTCGTCATTTACACAGTTCTGTATCAGAGTTAACTAAGAACAAAGGTGGACAGCCACTGAGGAGCTCATTTTGCCTAATGAATATTATCACCAAGCCATTTTGCTGTTATGACAACATTTGGTAATTTGTTAGCAGACAGTATATACAGAATAATAAAAGTATACTAATTTTAAATAATTTTGTTTAATTTTAAATGTCAAAAAATTGTGAATCAACATAATTATTGTGATTTTCACAAATAGTTATAGCTGAGAGAAGACTCTAATGTTAGAGATCTGGCAGTAGTCACATTTGAAAAGTGATAAACCCATTATGTGTTTAGAAGATATCCCCCCATCTGTTGACAAAGTAAAATTATAGAAAACATTGGACTGAAGTCAAATGTTTTTAATAATCCATTTTCTTTCCCCCCAACAATAAAAAAAAGACAGTATAACAAATAAAATGTAAAAAGCACAGCAGTTTACACATGACAATTTTTGCAGTTCCATGGGAGATTTTGAAATGTTCTCTGTGGAGTTTCTCAGGTATTTCAGGCAGGTGTTTGTGCTATTTGTAAGGCTGACTTGCTATAACGAATTTAATTTCATGGCAATCTACTTAACTCGCCCTGCTTAGTTAAATTATTTAGCAAATTAATTCTGTTTTGTCTCTAACTCTGCTGCATCTGTGCTCCATAGCTAAGGAACAAAAATTGATATGGTGTTGGAGCTATATGCTTTATCAGCCAATTGAGCTTAAAAGGCAAATACAAAATACAGTCAATGTATGTTATTTTCTGTCTTCTCACTAGGGTATGATTTTGCAGGTTTAATTTTTGTCCTTCAATATGCCTGTCCTTAGATCACAGACATGTTGGAACGCCAAGGCTACTCTCCTGTCCACTTTTCCCTTCCTCTGCCCAGATAATAGCTCTGTCTGCAAACTTCTGCTATCAACACTGAACTCTCTGACCTGTTAAGACTTTCCCTTAGTTTTGAATTGTCAGAAATTGCACAAGCCAAGGACACATCTCTGGGTCCAGGTATGGTCCTCAAACACTAGGGAATTTTTCTCACTATTACAGGTATCTGGGAGACACTTCATCTGGTCTTCAGATCTTAATCTTCATTGCTCACCTTTTACAGAGGATTGGTGTGCTCTTCTTTGAATACCTGCAACAGGGGTTTGGTAAGTTTGGCATTTATGCCTGTAGCCCTCACCTTGAGGTTTGAATTTGCTGTATCCTGTGTAAGGAATTCTTTGTTGTACGCAGGTTGCATGAAATCATCCATAATTCAGATCAGGATACAGTAAAATGCCAATCCATTTATTCATTTACAACATGCAAACAGAAATCACAATTTCAGGCAGTTAGAAATACAGGAAACACAAAATTGTGCTGAAACTACTGTCATCAAGATCCAACCAGAAAAGCCCTCCTCCTTGTAGTTGCCTGACTTGCAGTAGATGTTTCCTGGATGCATTTTCTGGACACAAACTGTGTCCTCAAGTTGTGCTCCCCAGGGGCAACCCATTCTTGGCAAAGCATGCCAGGTTTTATAGCTCATCCCGTTCCTCGGGTCCTCTGTATTCCTCCTCCCTTCCATCTCTCATCTTTCTACATGTTATCTCCTTCAACATCATTCTAGGGATACCTGTAGCACAGCTCAGAGAGGTGATGGTTGGACAGTGTGACCCTATCTTTGATACATCTAAAAAACTGATCTAATCAAGAATGAAGACAGTGGGATAAAAAAAAGAGAGAGAAGGTATCCCTTTCCACTTCCTGACTCCCTTTACCTGACAGATGGGAGAAGCCATACCTGCAGGGCAGGGAGGGTTCGAATTTGGCAGGACCAAATGGAAAGGAGAGATTGGACAAACACTGGTTTGTAATGCCTTAACTTGTATAGATGAGTTATTTACATATGAGCCAGTCACCTCAGGCTGTGTTTGTTACAAGTGGAGAGAAAGAAGTATGCATTACCAGAGGAAGATTTCTCTCATTCTTAGATACATAAGACAGATATCTCAATAGTTCAAATGATTCCCTCTCCACAAGTGCGTTTTTACATATTTCCATTTATAATAAAGGCATCCTGGGATGGCATATACGGATTTGAGTATCTGATCTTACACAACTGAAGCATTGGGTGAAACATATCCTGGGTTTATTAGGTGCATTTCCATGCAGAGCATGTCTCAGCCAATGATCTTGAAACCCATCTGTGTATTGGTAAATAGCTCAATGACATGAATGTATGTACAGGCTCCTTACTTGAGTTACCTCGGTGAGAATCAGTTCATTTGGGGGTGCGCTAGAAAGGAATTAGTAAACTTTGAATTTCGGTCTTCAGGAGGTGTTTTTACAAGATATTACACTTCAAATGCTAATGATTATATGATTTAATTCACACCAGACTTCTATTAGAAATTCAGACTTCAACCTAGTTGTCTTCTCTGCTGGAAGACACAGAGAAAACTATGATAAATTAAGTGTCGAGTGTGATATATAGATAAATGTTGCCATGAAGTGTGTTCCTCTGAAATTTAACCAGGCCTGTAAGCTAATGTATCACTGTAAACTAGATTTAGTAGTGGTAAAGTCAATTCTAAATGTCTCTTTTTAATATCTCAATACTCGTCAGTCTTCTTTTGCATAAAATCTGTGTGGTGACTATAATTTTTTGAAATGTATGAAACAATTTTAAAATTTCAAGACACATTTTCTCACAGTTAGCTTGTAGGCAAGTGTAATTTTCTACTGTAAATAGCACTGAGCTTAAGTGTCTTGTACAATAAATGTGTTGAACTCTTTTAGCCTTCTCGTTCTCAGTTACACATTGATTTTTAGTGTAGTGGATTGATAGAAAAACTGAACTTGTTAGTGAAATCAAGGAATGCATCTAGTCTTTCCTGAATTCAGATATGAGCTTTCTGAAAATCATTTAGCCTAACATTACCAAGTGTCATTTTCTACTTATCAGCTGGAACCAGCAGAAAGGTGGGCTCTCCAGCTCCACTTCACAATTACAGTGACTGGTTTCTGAAGATAGAGTTCAGTCAGGTGATTCACTCAGGGTGTTATGACAGCTGAATTCTTATTTTCTTCCCTGATTTCACAGCAGTCCCCCTAGATAAGGCTTTGAAAGACAGAACTAATAGGGGGTGTGTGTGCAACATGGCTTTACTCATTTGGAAGCTGGGGGCATTTATGTTACTCAGATGGTGGTGATGCTGCTCCCAATGTCTTTTATTTGGATAGTCCTACTTCAGGCAACAACATGTTGAACAGCAATGATTTGTATGATTTCTTCAGGACAACTTAATTCCTTTGCTTTGAGAAGAGGGCAATATAATGCTTTTATCAAAGCTTTGAAAAGCCATGCCAGGGTATGAGTCATCCATTCTCACTATCCCATGAGAAAATAGGATTGTTGAAGCATCTAGCTCTGTGCTTGCAGTTCCCCATGGTTTTTTTATTTCTGATATGGCCTAGTCACTGCTCAGCTCTAGTCCTGTTGCCACGTCTAGCATTTCCAGGAAAAGTCTTTTGAAAACCAGAAGTATATAAGCTATCTACCTGCTGCCTGAAAATCCTAGTTGGTTGACTGTTGCTTCTCTTAGTTGTCCATCACCTTCACCAACAGAAAATAATATTGAAAGATCATACAAAAAAGCTTCATGAAAATTTTGCAGTATTTGATCACCCCTGCACTTCCATGATAGAATCTGTAAGACTGCACAGGGTGTTTCTAGTCAACTGCCAATCATGAAGGTAGATTTACTGATCTTACAATATTTGAGTGATTGTGGCTAAAAGTTGCTTATGTTCGTACCATTTAAAAATACCTGTTTTGCAGGTGCATGACTACCAAAAAATAGAGGTCATGAACTGAAGTATTTTCAGTAGTACATGTGGCTTCCCAAATCAAGACAATTGACTCAAATAGAAAAATTATTTTACTTGTTTTTATTTTTGTTTCTGAAGTTAAACTTATTAAGTGCAATTAGATATAGGCTCTCTAGTAACAGCTATTTTCAACAATAATAATCTCAGGATATAGTGTAACTTCTTTGGTTTTGTTTTGCTAAATTATATTATATGTATTTGATAATTATAAATAATTCGCAAAAAAAATTGGAATAAAGGCAGAATTTCAAATGATCTTGAGGTTTAAATTTGTTTCAACAAAAACATAGTTTTGAGCTAAAATTGGCTGTTGGGGTTGCTAGAAAACTTCTGGAGAAACAGAACAGTGAGGATCCCATGTTTGATATGCTTCACACATTTAGATGTAGTTTGCACATATTAACTCAGACCTAAGTGATAGTCGAATTCTCAATAGCAAACAAATGGATTACTGGAAAATGGTAAAAAACAGTTCCTAATGAAACCTGGGTTTCTTTTCTGTTGTCATTCCAAACCTTATTTAGCTGTTGTCAGTACACAAATAGTATTTCTATAAAATCCCCCTGAAGTTCCAGTCTTCTCAGAAATGACTTTACATGTAAAAATAATTTTTTACTTTTAAATATTTTTCCATGCTTAGAGTAGATCCACTTTATCATAGAAAATAATGCTTACTACACTTATTACCACATTATGCTGAACTCATTATTTAAGATTATATTACCTGCATTTCAAAATCCAAGGTGTTTGTAAAATCTCTTCTGCCCAAAAATCAAAGGCACTGAGATCAATATTAGACTTAAAAACTAAAGGTGAAGTATTCTAAAGTTGACTGAGGAGGAAATGTTAGACAAGAGTGACCATAGTGCCTCCTAAACCAGTCTTGCAAATGAGTTAACTTCAGGCTGCAAAAGGATTGTATACATTTGTTAATTAGTATCTGTTGCTAATTATGTTATTCTAGACAATTCCAGAATCATTGCAAAAGATCTCCAGTCAGTACACATCATCACTGGCACTTAGGGTACTCACTAAACTGGAAGATATCTTCTTTTTTTGAAATAATTTTTTTCTGTCTAAAATGTTGCTGTATGTTTGTCTGTAGTGACATTTATAAGATTTCCTTTTGTATCTTCATGGTTTTCTCCCCAGTAATGTATTTTCCAGTCAACCGCTAAGTACCTTCTTATGAGTCTTATAATAAGAGCTAGCTAGCTGTCTGTAAATCCATGAAAGCCATTTTCTATCATTTAATAAGCTGTAATATGTGGTTGAAAGGCCAGCCTCTACCATAACATGCATAGCTGCCTTAGTCCAACAAGGAAGTCGTCCTGCTAAAAATGGAGGTTTAAGTGGACTGTAGGTGTTGTCTCTCTCCTGCCCCTTGCAGCCCCAGAAGTGTCCAATGCTCAGGGAACACACTTTTTAATATGAAATTTCTCCATCATATGCTCAAAATTGCTATTCTCTTCCTGCCTTGACAGGGCATATGGCTCCCTTAGAGGAGGGGTTTGAAGCCCAGACTCCTCTTCACCTACTCTCTCATGCTGTTGGCTTGAAACATGTATAGGTTTAATAATCAGATAAAAATGAAGAAGCTGGAAGTCTGTCATTAAGGTAACATGATTTAACTTAGAACCCTTTTCTGCAGCCATGGCACTTGAAGTCCATTGGCGCCACTCATCTTCAGGGAGCAGCTGGTGCTGCCTCTCATGCATCAACAACATGACTGTGTAATTAATCCAGACAGCAACATTCATCCAGCGCTGTGACTATGCTGGGATTACACTTCTATTGCCTCCAGCCTCACCTGTGCCCCGGGGGACCACAGGTGTAACTGAGCACCTAGCCTAGCCCTGCAGCACTGCTATTGCTGGTGATGTGGAATGTGGTTTGACCTGACATTCGAAGAGCAGAGGCTGGGAGTGAGGTTGAAAGTGGAATCCTCTTAATTTTGACCTGAAAACTGAACATGTTTGGGATGCAGACATGCATTCAGTCCTTGTAACATATATCAATGTTTTCCAGAATTCGACTCCATCTGCTACAAAATTTTGTCAGTATTTTGTATCTTGCTTTTGGTTTAATAAAACAATAATTTGGCTCTTCAAGTTATCCTTCCCCAGATTTTTTTTTTTTAAATGCTTTATCACACTGTCATAGTAAGGAACATCTCAGAGAGACGGTACATTTTCAGGTTTGCTGGCAGTAGGTAATTGCTCTGCATATCTCTATACCATAGATTGACAGGACTTGGCATATTCAACGACTGTCTCTGAGTAGGAGAAACTGCTTTCTCCTGGTTTGTCTTGGCAACTCTTGTTTTCCATCTTGTATTAATAAAGCCCATAGAAACAAAACATGGGGTGTCAGAAGGCAGAAAAGGGCCTGTGTAGATGCAGTGTCCCCTCAAAGACATGTCATTTGACATTGTCCTGGCTGCCATCTCTTTCCCTTTTTGTAAGAAGAATTTTCTTTCTAGCATTGTTTTTTTCCCCTCACTTCTTTAATTCAGGAAATGTAATGAAAGTCTTAATTTAAACAAAGACTTCTCTGTGGGAGTGTGCTAGAATTCATTTTCTTCAAAGTGGCTAGTGTGAGGCTGTGTTTGGATTTGTGATGGAAACAGTGTTGATAATTCAGGGATATTTTCCTTACTGCTGAGCAGTGTATGCACAGAACCAAGACTTTTTCTGCTTCTCACCCCACCAGTGAGTGGGCTGGGGATGCACAAGAAGATGAGAGACGACACATCTGGAACCAGCTGATCATAGCTGATCAAAGGCATGTCCCATACCATAAGGCACCATGCTCAGCTTGTAAAGCTGGAGAAGGACATTTGGAGTGATGGCGTTTGTCTTCCTAAGTCACTTTTAAGTGTGATGGAGCCCTGCTCTCCTGGAGATGTCTGACCTGACTGCTCACAGGAAATGGTGAATGAATTCCTTCTTTTACTTTGCTTGTGTGAGTGGCTTTTGATTTACCTATTAAGCTGTCTTTTTCTCAGCTCATGTGTTTTCTCACTTTTCCAGTTGTCTCCCCAACACCACTAGGACCAAGTGCGCAAATGGCTGTGTGGGGATTAGTTGCCAGCTGGAATTAAACAATAGGAAGAAGACCCCATATCAGCTAATATGCAAAGGGATCAACTTGTTTCTCTTCAAATGTTGTGTTTGAAAGTCTCACAACAGTTTAATTGACATTGACAACAGGTCAAGCTAAGTAGAATCCAATTGCGAATTATCTATACCAGAGAAAGACATCTGTGCTTCAACTCCAGGACAAACTGAGTCTGTTTTCCCCACTGGCCTTTTGGTTCTCTGAAGTGAGCTGAGGAAATCCTTGTAGAAATCCCTCTAGCTTGGGATGTTACACAAGGCAAAGAAATTACCTGAGGGACTTCAAAGGTGGCAATATATAATTCTAGGTGTTCTTAAGGAAAATACTACATATGCTACCTGTATCTCCACAAAAATTAAATAATAAGGACTATTTAATTTCCATGTAGTTGAGAATAAATTTTCTGCTAATGTAAGATGTCTGGAGGCAGTGTATTCTGTAATTTACCTCAAAGAGTTTAAAGGGTATGGTTGATGTGTCTCTTGAGTTATTGATTTTTCCCCTCTATTTTTCTATATAAAATGATTAAAATGCAAAATCATTGCCAATAGAGTAAAAGGAAAAAATGAATCAAATTATGAGAGGCTTATGATCATGACAGGATCATATGAAAAGCAATAGTTCATGAGTAATTTATGGATTAATTGAAATAATGAGGTTATTTGATATCACAGTAATTTCTGAAAACTAGACAGATTTAATACAGTTTGGGTGAGTTTACAAACTTGTAGAAGAAATAGCAATGATTTAATGAAAGACATTTGCATAAGTTTGTATAATATTTTGATAAAGAACTAACAGTCACATCCATGTCAGTATATCAAAATGTGGTCGTTTCTGGTGTAATCCTGAAGCAAAGTGATTTTGTTTGTTTGTGTTTTTGTTTGGTTTGGCTTTTTTATCTGTCAAAAGTGGATTTGTTTCTGAGTTACTAAATTTCTTGTTGACCTGGGATTTAAGATCTTTTCTTTTGGAAAAAGCCTTTCAGTGGGTCTGCTTTGCAGTTACGTAAATGCTTGCTTAAACTTTCCCTGTTCTCTTAGCCTTTTATCCTTTGAAACATGCATAGCTTGTAGTTGAATGCTATTTCTTTATGGAAAGTACAGAAATCTTTTCAGCTAAGTGTTGTGGAAAGCATTATTAAGGAGGAAGACTTTTATTGCAAATATGCTTAAGAGAAATTACTTCAAACATTGATGTCTGAAAAGAAAAGCAGTCTGCAAGAAGGACTGCAGTTTTTACGCATTTATAAGTAGATCCACATAAATGCCTTGAAAGGGGCATTTCCAGGAGTTGAAGTCTTGTAATATGATTGTCTGCAGGTCAGCTTTAGAGAGATATTACATTCTTAAAAGATTTGAGTATAATTTAAGTACTGGCAATATAAATACAAGTGTACCTTCAAATACCCTTCAAATGATGACTAGATGCATCTATTAATCTGGAAAGGTTCCTGTGCATATCCCCAGTCTGCTCTAGGATTGTTTGTGGAGATGCCTTATTTCTTTTTCCTTAGATAGAAAAAATGGACTTCTGCTTGGGCTTGGTCTCCTAGTGTTGTCCTTAGCCCAGACCCTGCCAGATTCTCTGACTAGAATTTCCATTGCACCCTTTCTCCTACTTGGCACCTTCTAACATTATGATGAATGATATTTTTGTCCATTTTTGTTTGTTCTATTGCTGGAAAGTTCTCTAAGTAGCAAAAAGCCTGATCCATAACTGAGAGACCTTGCACACACACATGCGTGCATACTTGTGCTGTGAGTGCCTCTGGAAGGCACAGAGATTCCTTCTTTCCCTATGACAGACACAGAGTGACAAAAAGGGTGTCAGAACTCTCAGAAACAGGGAGATATTTAGGAGAGAGGGGTTGAGCAGTAGGCTGAAAATTACCCTACAGGCAAATTATCTTGAAGAAAAGCTGCTGGCAAGGCATCTTTTTTTTTTCAAGTTTTCAAGTTTTTGTCATTATGTACATTCAGAACATATTTTTTCATTCCTCCCTTAATTAACAGTTTGCATTTTGCAGAAAAGCATGACCCTTAATCTTTTAGTTATGTATATGTTACCCTGTCACATACATTACGGACTAACATGGAACTCTGAAGGTATTCCTGACTAGACTACTGTCCAGATCACCCATCCATGATGAAGGATTAGCACCCTTTGGGACACTAATTGCAGCCCACAAGAAGTAAGGTATATTTTGAGTATGGTATTGTCTGGGTTTAGGACAATAT
>VYZS01004470.1:9551-33191 GCA_013400695.1 Neodrepanis coruscans | reverse complement strand
ATATATTTTATAAATAAATATATATTATAAATAGTAAATACATCATTTCAACCCTTAAACAAAGAAGAGAAAAAATTGCTTTTCAGTAAAATTTATTTTAATAACAACTGTAAGGAAAATATTTCTAATTTCTTTAGGTAAGTTTTCGAATCATAGATAATTTAGGCTGAGAGAAACCTCTAGAGGTCAACCAACCCCCTTCTCAAAGCAGGTCTCATTACACTAGTTTGCTCATGGCTGTGTCCAATCTAGTTGAACCCTCTAAAGAGAGAGATTCTGCAAGCTCTGCTGAATGCTGATTGCTGCAATGCATTGGTAAGAAAGCAATCCACATGCAAAATTATTCTCCATTTTTCTCAATACAGTATGAAACATTTCACTTTCTATCGAGAATGTTCTCACTCACTAAACTATTTAGATTGCATTTATACCTTTCAGGAATCATATATCACAACTTATAACAATCTGGGGGTAACTAACAGGTGCCTCCTCCATTTAGGCTTGCAGGAGCCTACTGTTGAAATGATTATTGAAGTAGCTCAGAATTCAAATTTAGCACAGTAAATAAAATCCTTTGGTTACTCTGATTTACAGCTGGTTGGTTCTGTTGTTTACAAAATTTGTTGGTTTTTTCCTCAGTTATTTTAAAGCTGTATTTCATTGTCTCTTAAAGGTTTCCTAGATATTTCATTTAACATGTAGCATTTTGGTTTCTTATCCAAGATTTTTAATGGTCTTTTATTTATGCTTCTAAGAACATTAACAAAAGCCTTAACCAGCATCAGAGCCTGTGTGCTGAGCCCCATACAAATGCATCAGGAGAATTTTTGCAACATTGGCAACTAACCTTTCCTTTTACTTCCCAAGCTGCTTTTCTTTGTGGGTCAACTTGTGTGTCTTTCTGCCCTTCTCTGTCCTCCTCCTTGGATCTGTCAGTCTCTGGATGAGCAGGAGTAAAATCTAATTCATTTTCTTCTTACCTTGGAACACAATCCTCATTTTATATCTAATGTAATTTTTCTGGCCAACAGTCTCTTGGAATTAACAATGATATAATTAACTTTCCACATTTAAATCTCTCTTAGGCTTATTGGAGGTGATAGATAAATAAATCATTAAGGGTCAAGCAAATCTGCTCTCTACAAGGGCCAGGCAAACCCTCGCCCCTTTTCACATGACAACAGGTCAAAGACACTGTTGATCTTTACTACTTTGGTCGCAGATAGTTGCAGAAGAGAGGTTTGGATCCAGACTAATGCTGGAAGCCTCTTCCACCTTCCTGGGAAACCAGTGCTGCAGTAAGTCAGATCCCCCGCCAGAAATGAACATGGAGCATTTTTAAATGGTTTAAACTGGGAAGCTGGTAGTGTTGAACCCATCAATTTGAATAAATCAACTGGCTATCCTCTTGCCATCTCTAATGTAAATCTAATCATTGTGAAACTTTATTTATTTTAAGCTTGCAATATTTACCAAAGCAAACAAAAACGGTATTTTCTAACTTCCATAGCATTTTTCTTATGAGCTATTTGCTAGAAAAATATGTTCATGTATAATTAAATGTGGCTTGCTTAAAACTTTGCAGTTGGTAGCTTAATATATATTTTGTTGTGCTTTGAGTACAAAGGCTATATTATGCTTTTGTTGGCATCCTTGCTGGTTAGTATGCCAACTGCATAATTTTGTTCTCTGCTATATGTCAGGATTCGAGTGCCGGGGGCTCAACAGGTGGTGCTGGGATAAAGTTCTGGCAAATCAAATAGGTAATGCAGTTATTTCTTTTGTCAAATTATAATTGAAAACAGAGATGAGTAAAATGAAACGCACATTTTTCTGGTTCAAAACAGAGTTTAGAATTAAATTCAAAGAGGTTTCCATGACAAATACACATTACTACTGGAGCTAGGTCTGTAAATAAACATGCAACACCTTAGTTTTGATGTAGAATGATTTGCTCTCTCTAAATTTAAACCTTAAGCATCAGTGTTTAAACAATAACAGAAGGCTAGAATCTTCTTTCTTGTACATATATGCAGAAAATGTGCCAAAAGTTTCAAAAGAACTTTGAAAAGAATAAAATCTAAAAATTTGAGACAATCTGTCCTACATAACTCAAATGTTTAACAACAAGAGTTTCCTGCCATATTGTTTTCTAATCATTGCTATATCTCTGGTCCCCACAGAAAATGACAAATACACTTGAAAGTCCAGTGAATGTGCTGAGTGAGGTGCTGCTTGTTTTATGCTTGTCTTGGATAATATATATTAATCTTAAAATCATAAAAATGGGATAAAACCTTCTACAATAAAAATGCAACAAATCATATACGCATAGCTTGGGTTTTTTTCCAAAATTGCACACAAAAAGGCCTACCCACTTTGCTTTTGTGGCTGATCTTTTTTTTTTTTTATACCAAAATGTTTTTATTTTCCTCAGAGGACCCATCTAAATCTATTATAAGTGATCTTGTCTACAGTTCCTATAATCATTGTAGTTTTATTTAGTTTTCAGTTTCTCCTTATTCAAAGACATCTATCCTAAATTATTAATTTCTCAACTCCAAGTTTTGTTTTGTCAGATCTGAATCCATCATCCACTGAAACAGATTCCTGCAGTGTCCTCCAGATCCTTAGGCTGTCACAAACATCGTCTTCTCTCAATAACTCAAAAAAATGATCACATGGAAAAAGGGTATCCCGTCAACCCATGAACATCATTATTTTCACTTTTTGTATACTGTAGTCACTATGGTTTTGTCCTAGCAGATTGCAGGCATTTCTTTCCCCTGGCTGTGGTTCTGACACAGGGCTGCAGGCAGGTGATGGGACCACTGGCTGTGCCTGGCCTGGGGCTCACTCTAACAGGGCCGGAGAAACTACTGAAAATGGCACAAGAAGTTGCTGGATGTGACAGATCACAGGGTAAGAAGCCGACAAATTTACAGATGGTGCTGTGAGCAATTCACAGGTGGTTAAGAGAAACAACTGAATTTCAGAGAAAGACTGGAGAGAGAACTAGAGTTGTTTTGGGGAGTGGGATAGTGCAAGGCCAACAGTTCGGGATAACCATATTAGCTTACCCATGCAAGACTGAGATCACCTTGAAATGGTATCAGAAATACCAAAACTCAAATTCAACATCTACAGAAATTGAAAATGAAGTAGAAATTAACTGGATTCATGGAGAAATAATAAATTCATTAACCTTTTTTGCTGTTACCTTTTGGCTCATCCCCAGTTTAATTTCTTCTTACTATTCATTATGAAGATACCTGGAAATAACAAGATGTTGGCTCAAAATAAGGAACCCATTTAAACATAACCCTCTTCAAAATCCAATGTTTGGACTGGCCATGTTCCTTGGGAAGGAGGGCACAGCTTTGTTAATCCAGCAAAGGTGCACCCAGTTGCCTCAGGAGTTAATCTGGCAGCTTCACTGCATGGGACTGGCTCAGAAGGTACAAAGGATACTACAGCCAAAGTATTATTAACTTCTTTACCCCTTTAAAAATTCTTTCGTTGCACTACTGCATTTCTAGACTGAGACAGGACATCATCCCAACCCTATGATTTGTCATAAACGTTCAAGGTATGAAAGAAAGTGGGCTTTTTTTTATTTTCAATAACCAGGTTGAATATTTGCCTTAAACTTCGGGTTGCTGTTTACAAAAGAAACAGCTGAGAAGTAGATAATGTACCCCTTTCACTGACAAAAGACTTATGTCTTGCCTGGCAGGACTTCATACTTAGAGAGCTCACAGCTGACATAGTCAAACACAAGTAGCACGTAGTCCAGTGTTTATCCAGGGGAACTGAGACTGCTGCTCCCACACTTTTTTTGTGTGAAATTAAATCAGCCATGTTGAAATTGGCAAAGATTTAAAAACATGATAAAAATTCTATTAAGAGGAGAGGCGAGAGGCTCGGAAGCAGTTTGAATCAATGAATACCATGCAAAAATAAGTAGGGTATGCATGAACATTTCTGCTGACCTTCTGTAGGAGCCATCTGTCTAGTTATAAGGCACCCTCTCCCCATGGGAATGAGTGAAGAGTTCAGCCACAGTGCTGACCACCCTTCCCCCACAGCTGTCAAAACCATTGTAGTTTGGCTCTAACATATGTATCACTAAATTACATGCTGTGCCAGAATGAGAAGGAGAACAGTATGAAACGTGTTCTTAGGTACCTCTTTGCCTTGGACTTCATGTGTCACTGACAGAAGAGGCTTATCTGCATTTTAGCTCAACTTTCTATTAAGTGTGTGGACAAAAAACACTACCTTTTTTTTTTTTTTAAGCAGCAGTTGAGAACGGTAGACTAGAATAGTAAAAGTCTGCATTTCCCAGGAGATCCTTAATTTTCTCCAAGGATAATATGACAGTTTCCACTAACTTTGCCATAGCTCGAATGAAGCAGGAGGAATAAATATCTTTTAGTATAGTGCTTATACTCAGATGGGCTTTCAAAGGAGGCCAGAATAGGGACAAGTAAATCAGCATACCTTCTTTCCATGGAGTGGGTCTTCTCTTTCCCTGTGAGTTTTCCCTGTCTTTGCCCCTCATCGCTCTGCCAGTACAGACAGCTCTACCCATAGAAGTGCTACTGATGGCAGCCTAAATTGCATTTTGGAAAGCACAGGCAAAATTTGCCCCAGAGGAAATAAATTAACAATATATCTGCTTAAAATATCCCCTCCCATCTAATATAAATAATGCTAATATCTTTAGAAGTATTACTGTTACCCTGGGACTGAAAAAAAAAAAGAATAGTCAGGAAATTCATTTTCTGCTCTGCATCATACTGCTGGAAAGCCTAGACGTTAATGCACACAACTAGATGGCCAAAGACCTGGGTGCCATTTCTTCTTTAGATGGTATATTCTGCATTGCATCAGGCAAGTCACAATGTTTCTTGTTCATAATTTCATCCACAAAATGAGAATGAACCTACATGACTTCCATTCCAGTGAGGATGATAGAGCTAATCTGACTTGGTTGTGAAATGGGAATGCTCACATAGAAAAATGCTCCTGAAATTCAAATTATTCATATTATTCTGCTGTTATGCTGTTACATCACAGCAAAATGGCAGATTCTTCTGTGGTACTTAGAAAAAGAGGAACAGCAAATTTTTATGGTTTTCCTTTAATATTGTTACAAATGTGAACAGAATCTGCCCTTTGCCTTTTTCATGTACAGAATATGATTAATCAAAAATTAGAAATGTAATACCTGTTTTATATATTGATCTCTTAGAAAGAGCTAATACACTACGTTTGATGTTTTGAAAAGAACAAAAATGTTTTTCTGTGTAGTGGTTTACCATCATCTTCTGTGAGAGCACGTAATGAAACCCGCATATTTGGAGAAATACAGGGGCAGGGGGTAAGTAGGTGTATGTATGTGTGAAAAGTGTTTGTGCATGAATGTGTGTGTGTGTGTACATCTCACTGCTGAACCTGCAACCCCATTTCAAATTTTTCTTGAGTTTACATACAAAAAAAAGGAATCATTTAGACTTAAAATACTATCTCTTTGTGTTAAAAAATGGCAGGGAGAGGGAGGGAAACCAAACCCTCCAGGACAGGAGGGTTCTCCTCTCTAACAGCCTCCTTACAGCCCAGAAATATATACTTAGAGTTATATTTTCATCTTTATTCAATGTTCCAGGTTTTAGCAACTCAAATCCCCTTTTCCATTAGTGTAAGTTAAGCCTCTCAGGCTTTGTGAGTGGATGCTGCCCTACTTTTTTTGCTCTGTCTCTGTGAACCCTGGGTTCCTCTCAACTGCCAGGGAAGTGAACCTTCACAGGGCTCTGGCTGGCTGGAGCATCATTCACAGGCTCAAGCATCACCTGCTGTGCCTCTCCAACCTGTGACACTTTTAACACTTTCTTTTCCCCTCCAGGTGAGGACAACTCACAGGAATACAGCCCTGGTGGCAAGGAACGCTGAGTGCAGCCAGCCCAGGCAAGCAGCACCACGTTGCCAGCACTGGGAAGGCTCCCAGCACGTCCCTGCTACTCAGGCCCAAAGATTAGCAGGGGAGGAGTCTGTGAATCAAAATCTGGGCTTTCAAAGACCTGTCTGTCTGCATTCCCAGACTGTTCTGCCATCCCACCTCTGCATACAACTTCCCATTTCCTACTTGTTCTTGGATACATGTAAATGGCATGACGCTTTTTGAATACCTCTTAATTTTTCCCTTAGAACTGTCCTCTCTCTTTTCCTGTCTATAATTTCATCTTTGTTTATTTTTACTACAAATAGTCTAGGGGTAGAGGACTTTTGATTCACACAAACTGTTATCACTGTGAGACCTAAAATGGCAATGTCTACCTTGAAGTGTCTGGTTTCCAGTGACTGTGACAGGCATTGCCTCCTGTCACATGTTTAAATTTAATAACAGTGCAGGAGGAGGGCTTGATACCATACTGAAATCTATTTCCCTTTTTTTAAATAATTTTATTATGATTAATGGATGAGATTAGACCATTTGTAGTGCATTTATTATTACGAACAATATTGAAAGTAATTTGATACCTACAGTACTTTCTTTTTTTTTTTAATAATACTATACAGTGGCAAAAAGGCTATGAAATCCTGTGCAGAGATCTTTATCTTAGTTGAACCGGTTGAAATATAGACAATGAAAATTCTCTGGGTTGACATTGGTATAATAGGAAGCAGCATATGACCTGCTCTTCTGAGCAATGTGCTGTCACCACAAACTACATCCTCATACATACCCAACATATAAAAAGTTTATTTGTCAGCCTTTTCCTGTGAGCTCTTTATTTATGGCTACTTTATCATCTGAAATAAGCCATGTTTTTCATGATTAGGAACATAACAGTCTTGCAAAACTGAAGTTGTAGAGGTGAATGTGAATGCTTTTATTGTGAAGTCATTTTGCTGTAAGCATTGGAGAAATCAGATGATGCCATACAGTGTTACTCAACTAGCAAGTCAAGTGTGATATGAACACAGAGAGTTCAGAAAACCTCTGCTGGCATGGTGTGTTTCAACAAAGGATTAATTACTCTCTTTCTCCTACAACTTCAAAAGTTGGAAACCCAAGCTAGTGTTTTTGTCTGCAGCTTCTTCAGCTGTGGACACGTGCAGCATCTACATGAGCAATGGGCTTTCCCTCGGAAGTTCTTTCACAGCTGCCAGAGAAGATAGGGTTGTGTGCCATTTACTTACAGCATGTGCTATTTAGCCCTGGAGAGATTCTATAAAGGATCACCTGAGGAGTGAGAGCTGAGGTGAGACATTGACTGAGATACCTGGATGCCAGTACCACTCAGTGGCACACACAGTCAGCAGAGCTAAGCTGCCAACTTTCTGAATATGAGGAAAATAATTATATCCTGACACTATCATTCTCAAATTCAACTCCTCACTAAAGGATAGAGTAAAAAAAAAAAAAAGCTTTGCAGCAATTTACCTTAAAATGGCAAGGTTAAATATAAAAAAAGAGCAGCTAGGATCTACTTAAAGGCAAAACAGAGGTCCATGTATACTATTAAATACTCTCTTTAAACATCAGACAAGGTCATCATGTTAAAGGAACAGAGAACACGGTTATCAAGAGAAAAAAGGCTTCCTTCAGAAAGTAGTTCATGTCTAGCGGAGAAAAGTAGATAAGAGAATTGACTTGGTGAAGTTAACTAAAATTACCCTAAATAAGCCAACAACATTTGGAAGAGTGACTTACTAAATATACAAACCTAATATCTACATTCAGTTACCTCAGACTGGATGGCTTCCGGTGAACTCTTGGTGCCAACACATGAGAGAGATGCAAATGGAGCCATTCTGGAGGAGAAAGCCATTGCAGGAAACGTGAATGTGTTATTTGCACCAATAATCAGTAAGGGAGGACAGGGAGATTCCCATATGAGACCAAAAATGTCTCCAGAACTGCATCAGATTGAAGTGTCGAACAAGTACAACATTTGGAACAGAGGAGTTTTCCCTCAAATTTCAGATGTGAAATTTCCAGTAATGTTTCTTTGGATTTTATTTTCAATTATTTGCATTGACCTCAGTACCACAGGCAAAGAAAAAGATGAAAATATGTGAAAAAGCCTTAGAGGTAGGAGCTGTAATAAGAATCAAATTAGTCAACATGGAGAAAAATATATCCCTCAGAGAGGGGTCGACCCAAACCTACTTAGAGCTCTGTGGAGAGATCAGCATGTCCTCTTTCATGAGGAAACTGCTGCAGCTGAGTGCTGAGACACAAGTGTGTACTCTCTGCCTTACTGAGTGACCTAGCTATGTTAGAGTTATCAAAACCTATTGCAATTATAACTAGTATTACAGGGCTTTGGTTTTCTTGTTGGATGGAATGGAATTCTCCGTACTTCTGACTTCTTTCGCAAGCTGCAAGCCAAATCTCATATGCATCAGTTAGGCTGGGAGAATGTTCTGCTGGAGCTGCCTATGGAATATAACTGAAAGATAAATTCTGTGCATGTTGTAGAGAGACATAACAAAATGTTATTGCCATTGTTCATCCTTTGGAATTTGGTCTGCAGAGTCTGAGCTTGTTAGTCAGCAGTTCATCCTGCCTTTACTCGTGTGTGTTCAGCGCCAAGAATGAATTTCCTCTATATGCTTTTCCACTTAAAGCTTTGCCAAAGGTCTTTTGTTCAGCATGTCTGTCAGCTGTGCTCTTGCTTTAATTGTGCCATTAACTCATGTCTGGAGATTGTTAATTCTGGTCTTGTTCAACGAACAGTGTGTCAGTCTGAAGCTGATGGAGACATTGCATCTTGTGTAGACCCAGTTCAGGTCTGAGGACACCGAATGTGACCTTTTTTCAAGTGCCCTGCAGCCCTGAACAAAGGGATTTTGAAGGTGTGCTAAGACTATAAAAATACTAATTCCTTTACTGCGCAAGGAGTACAACAAATCATCTTGTCCAAGCGCTCCTTTTGGGCAGGAGTTAGTGATAGCAATTAGCTAGTTCTAACACTAGTAATCTTTTCTTTGTGTGTCTGAGGGGGTTAGATTTTGGTTGTACATAACTTTGCAAGACCAGTTGTATATCATGGGCTGATTCTTTTAAAGAAAAGATTAACTGATGGTGATCAGCTAGTCTTGGCCAGGGAGAATATATAACTTATTTGGTAAAAGACATAAAAATGATTCATTCAGTGTTGTCTACAACTTTGAATTCCACTTAAGCACTAATCAGGAGAGATTATAGGTACATGAGTTGGAAGGGACATCTTCAATTATATCAGGTTGCTCAGAGCCCCATCCAGCCTGGTCTTGAATGGATCCAGATCTCCAAGTACATGTTTGAAATACTGCTCACCTTTCCCATGTCTGCCCAGCAAAATGCAAAGTCCTGCAAATGGAAAAAACACTCAATACAGATCCCCATAAAAGTATATCCAGGCTAATGCCTTCATCTCCCAAAGGATTTTGGTGTCCTCTCCCAATAAAGGTTTAAAGCAAGATAAGGTTGTTTTAATTAGATGTTGAAAGTTTGGATGAAACCATGTTTCAATGTGGTACTTCTTTTTCTTGGGTTTTTTCCTCTCCTCCTTTTTTCTTTATTTCCACAAAGCTACTTTTGAAATAGTCTTCTGTTGTCATACATGCTGTTCCAACTTTTATCCTTAATAAAAACTACAATAACTAAAGGGCAAAGCTTATGAAGTACCTCATGAGTAAATGGAATTTAATGGGGTCAATTATCCCCACATGCTTGTGTGCAGATTTCATTAATATTAATAAGTTATAGACATA
Source organism: Neodrepanis coruscans (assembly GCA_013400695.1). Taxonomy (NCBI): domain Eukaryota; kingdom Metazoa; phylum Chordata; class Aves; order Passeriformes; family Philepittidae; genus Neodrepanis; species Neodrepanis coruscans. Next base: position 23,423 of record VYZS01004470.1, on the reverse strand, counting down.
CTACTGAGCTGAAGAATAGGCTATCACTGGACTCTACAGTCTGTTTTGTGTGTGCTGATTTAGGACTATTCAAGAGAACACGTTCATTTCCAAATGTCTAGCATGTCAGTGGCAGAAAAACCCGCATTTGTCCATTATACCTGTAAGATACAGAAAGGCTGGAAAAATAGGTTAAACATGACTGAAACAGTGCAGATTCTGCTTGTGCTTTTTCCATAATTTAAAATCACATTACATGCATGTCTCACTATAAATATTTAATGAAGTGGAAATGAATATGTAGAAGGCTGAGTTCTTCCCTCTAAGGGTTAAGTTCCATTTCTGCAAATTGGTTTGTGCCCTATTTCTGTTCCTGTGTCTCTGTGCATCTAGACATTTTCTTGGCATCTCTAACTCTTCTGAGGTTTCAGGAGATCTTTGGAGACTTGCTGGTAATTGACCTGTTTGGATTGCCCATGACTGGCATTTGCTAAAAGATAATACAGTCCTGCATTTTATTGTTAAGTGCTGGTCGTGTATATTAACTTGTGGCCAAACCAGAATAAAGGCTCAGGAGACATAATTTTCCTTTAGACAACTTCATTTGGTTCTTACCGTAATCTCCATTATAAATGAAGCACTTTGGTCTCTGCTGAATGGAGTCACATATTCTTTAACTTGTCAGCCGTGTTTGTCCAGTAATGAATACACCCACTTTGCTTCATTTTTTTAAGATATTACTGTACGCTAAGGGTAAACAATCAACATCACATCAAAGTCAGATGATTTAACCTTCTGCCACTTCTCTAACCACTAAAGAATTCCTTCCACTGCTAACTGGGTATTGGAACACGTGTAAATGTTTTCTGAGAAAACAGATTTATCAAATGAAGAAAATCTGATGTTTTCTTCTTAGAAAACAGGAATAATTAATAAGATTAGGTCTACCCTATCCCAAAGGAATCTGAATGAACCCTATTTGTTTTAGGTTTATCATGTAACAGAAACAAATTTTGCCCCCAACTTTAATAGCGTAATTCTGGAGCAACCTTCAGGTTTAGTTCTGCTGTAATTTAAACTGTTACTGTCTCAGTGTAGCACATCTGGTTTCAGCAAAGTTCCTCATATTTAGCACCATCTTTAATAGCCAAGAAAATTAAAAATGAAAGTAGAGCCTAGAAAAAAATGAATTAACACTAGCCATATAAGCCCAGGAAATCTACTTTGTGTAACACAAGAATTAAATACTGCTGATCTTTGCAAGTAGCAGTGACAACTCAAATACAATGTCTTGAGACCTGCAATAACCTGGAGGCTAATTAACTGCAGAGAGGGCTTTTTATATTACATTTTGTATTAAATAAATTCAGCACAAATCCGTAGAGACCAATAAGCATTTTTAGGCAGTCTAGCTAAATTTTACCTCAAAAGTGATCAAGCTACATAGAATTCTGGCTTGTGAGATGTCTGATTAATATATTTTCTTCCAATAATGCAGGTGCTTAAGATGAAAATAAGAGCAAATGAGAGCTGGAGACAGAGGAAATCTTCTGTTAGTTCAATATTCATGATTTTGTATTCCTCTTTGGACAAAGTACTAATAGAAATACAGAGAAATTGTACCCCAGAGTTTTTAATAGTGCCCTAAAATGTGTCATGATTTTAAAACCAGAAGCTGATATGATCGAGCAAGTAAAAAAAGCAAAAGGGAGTAAGCATAGCACCCTATAGCTTAATTTCAAGGCTCATCTAAGTACCCCTCTATCTCATCATCTCTCAGTGAAACCCGAAGGTGCATGCTAGCAGTTTGCAAGCACAGTGCTGCAAAGCCAAGTGCTGAGCACGGTAGCGATATCAGGAACCTCTGTGCAGGGGGTATAAAATCCTGTTTTATTCATAAAACATCTGATTATAGTCAACATCTGTATCCAACAAATAGAGCGGTCACCCAAAAGGTCTATGGCTTGGCTGATAAGGATGAGGAAATGGTCCATAGTAAAGTCTGTAGTCTTCCTAACACAATACCACAGAAAAAAAAAGAACATATTCCAACAGCATTTTTTTTAAACAAATACCTCAGTGGGAACAAGCAATTACCCTAGGTATTAAGCATACCTTTTTAGCACATAAAAATTCTGTATAGTTTAGCTCTTAAAATATTATAGTTCTGGTGTCCAGGTACAGGATCTTTCAATAATTTCTTAAAGAACTTGGTTTGGTATAACAGATAGAAGCTCAGACTTACTTAAATGATATTAAGGCTTTTTTTTATACACGAAGAAAAGAGGCATGATCTTGTGAGTGAAGAATAATGTTCGGATTCCTGCTGACATACAGAGTCTGATGTCCTGCGGTACTCTCAGAGTTGCCAAGCAATTTCCCATCTCCCGAGACTGGCAACAAAGAAGCTGTTAGACTTGTTTTGGAAATCTGAATGTCCTGTCAGATGAACCATCACACCAGAATTATAATATTTTAAAAGCTATACTATACAAGCACTGGTGGATTTCACAAAATCATTCATAATAAATAAGTAAATAAAATACATCTATCCCTCATATAGGATCTTTCACACAGACATTGTCACCTGCTTTTGGAAAAACAAAACTCAGGCACCAATAAGAATCAAGTTCTCTTTTAGGACTTCCATGAGTAATAACTGCTGAAATTTGTGCAGGGAGTAGATCAGTGAAACCTTATATCTCCTGAAGTTATGACCCTGCTAATAAACGACTTGTCAACCTGCATCAGGATAGCTTTATCTACAAATTAACACACAAGCTGTTTGCCATCAGATGACTTCAGCTGTTCACAAATGGAAGCAAGCTGGTTTCACCCTTCTTTCTCACAGGATTTCTTAGATACTACGGCAAAGACAAAGCTGTCATGTTTTGATTTCCATACAGTCAGAATGGGATAATAAAGAAATGGAAAAGTAGCAAAGATTTATTCATGGGCAAAGGTTTGTCCCTAATATGCAGCTGCCCTTTTTAACAATTGGTGTTTTGTTTTTTTAAAGACGCTTAGAAGTTTCTGTCTCCATCTTAAGACAAAACCACTATTCCCTGGAATTCCTGTGCTATGCACTTTTTGTACTGTTGAACTGTCTTGACATAGGTCATCATGGCATCATCATGGACAGCATCCTACATGTCACCACTGGCAAGATTTTGGCTTAGTCCACTGGACAAAAAAAACCAACAGATAGGCCCATGATTCTGAAGTAATATTTGAGAAGAAGAACTGAACCTCACAAATAAATTTATGGCTTTCCAAAAGAAGAGGGGGGGAAAAAAAAAGACAGGACAGTTTCTCCTGTAGTCAAGAACCTTCATTAATGAGACCCAGACAGATTCACATTTTTTAAAAGCACAAGACTTTGGTTTTTTCCATTTAAATCATCAACTACTGAATAAATTACATTTGTAAAACCCATTGGCTCCAATCAAAGAGTATTTAAGAGTCTGTCTGACTGAATTATGAAAGCACCAGGTAAGAGGAAGTGGAAAAAAAGGACAAGCTATATGATATCCACTAGTAAGATGACTAATATTACTACAAACCTGAGTTCCCATTTCTTTGGCTTCTTTCATGGAGATTTAAAGATAATTGTGGCAAAGGTTCAGGAAGAAAAGCTAGAAGAAAGACAAGAAGTCATATTTACAAATGCTCAATATTTCTTCTGGTTTATTGTAAAGGATTTATGAGGTGCTTTTCAATATTAAAATTCTTCGTTAGTTCACTGGAGTTCATTGGTCAAGATTAGTAATGAACTAATGAGGTAATGTAGCAAAGTCCTGATTGTGAGGAAATAGTTTTTTAGATCACAGACAAATAAGATTAATGCTATATCCCATGCTGTGCTGAAATAAATATCTTGCATGGTTAAAAAATNTTGCTAACAGTCTCCAAAAATCCAGCAGTTTGGCTTCTGTGGTTAAAAATGAGGTAATGTAGCAAAGTCCTGATTGTGAGGAAATAGTTTTTTAGATCACAGACAAATAAGATTAATGCTATATCCCATGCTGTGCTGAAATAAATATCTTGCATGGTTAAAAAATATATTTAAAAACCATCTAATTTCCTTGGGTTTTCCTATGTTTTACTTTTTTTCTTTAACATAAATGTTTCCTGTTCCAATAATATAACTTTTCCCTGTCACATAGCTTGCATTTTCCTCAGCTTCAGTAATGAAAATAAATGAGTTAAATTCCCTTTTGTTAAAGCCAACTTCTCGTTCAGATTTCCACTCAGACAGCAGACTATATTAACACTGAACTCAGAGCTGGAAATTAGGACATTGAGGACAATATCTTCTAGGGGTTTTTTCCTAATTGATGGAAATATTTTTACTGCTTTTTTGTTTTTCAAAATCTTGGTAAATTTTGTCCTTCAATTGATCTGGTAAATTGGTTCGAACTAAACTTGAAGGAAAATGGAAGCTCTTTCAGGATAATGTTTTATTTTGAAAATTTTCTCATTGTTTTACTGGTTTGGACAAATATACATTGATATTCTAAGGCAGTTTCTAATAAATCTGTAGGCAAAGCAGATTGATCTGTGTATATCAGGAACTTTTCCTAACTGGTTTCTGTGCCTTTCTTTCAGTTTCCAAAGAACTCTTATAACAAATTCCAGCCCAAAATCCAATCTCAAGGCAAATATCAAAAGGTTTAATTAATCACTTTGGTTTTGTTTTTATGTGTATTTTTTTTAAGCTGGTTGTTTTGCTTTTTTCATCTGCAGAAATTAGAACTGTATATCCAATTTGAATTTTTCATGCATTATATTCGGACTCAAAAGGTTTAAATAGCCTTATGAAAGCATGAGGGCCCCAACTTCTGTGATTCACTTGGTCTGGATATCAGAGAGCTCCAAGTCAAGAGATTCAAATAGAAAATACTCCTGGATAAGCTTTCTAAGACTTCACAGTGACATATTGGAGAACCATACATTGTAGACTGGAAAAAGTAGGAGGGGCTTCAGGACATGGCAAAAATGAATCGCTAAAAATACATTCTTTGAGGCTGCACACTTATGTGCAGAGAACCTCCAAAGCTTTCCAGGTTACTTTGAAATTATCTGTAAATGCCAAGAAACTCCAGGCAATCTACAGTTACTAATTTTCACCCAAATTTATTGCTGTTTAAAAAAAAATAGAAGGAAAGAAAAAAGGGAGTGTGCAGTCTTCTCTGGTGGCCTATAGCACCGCAGGAAACTTTTCTATACAGATGTAAGATGTTATTCATGAATAACTATTTCAATTTTAACAGAACAAGTTACTTTCCAAAAGAAAATATTATATTGGTAACCTCCTGCTGGAGCTTTTATGTTTCATCTTTAACATGAAACAGTCATGCTGTGATACAACCTAAGCTGCACCCAGGTTAAGACTTACTCACATACACACTCCTTTTCTGCTTGCTTTCAGAGCAGTTCTGCCTAATGTCACATTTTTTGTAATTGGAACTGCCTCTTTTGGTTACCTAGAGGAGAATCTCATCCCCAAAGCCCCACAGTGATATTCTCTGTACTGCCGCAGCTGTCATGCCACTAACTCCTCTTCCAGCACATCAAGTACTGATGCAACAAGCAGGCAATTGCTACACTCCCCCAGACTGACCAGGAGAATCAAAAGAGTTTGCATGAATATATTACCTTAAGGCAAATTCAGAGACTCTGACCCTCTCTCATGTTCACAAGACCTAACTATTTCCCCCTAACTCTAGCAACCTCTATAGCATTTGGAGAAAATTAAACTAAATGCAACTTGCTCATGTCAAATACTCAAAGGACAACTTTTATTTTAATTACTGGAGACATAGAAAAAGGAGTTATTTAAGAAAGTCTGTCAACTAAGAGCTATATATAACACTTGAGGAATTCCTTAGTGATTTTCCTGGTTAAACAGATTTCCTTAAAATATACTTGTTTGCTGCATAAGGTGGAATTATTGTAAAATCAAATAGTTATTTTTCAAAAGTATGATCTGACTTGTGCTAACACAGCAGGTAGTAAACAGACACCCGTTGGGTTTGTCATATTGATCTTAACAAAAATGACTAGGCATTACAAAGCCAGTGTTTGTATCTACTGAGAAAAGAGCCAGTATGAAATGTTAACTGGTGAAGTTAAAGCTCTTTCTCTTATTGATTTCAGTAAGTATTTTTCCAGATACAGAGCCTTCCTGTTAAGTTCAGTGTTCTTTCAGTCAGGGCTGTGATATCCATTGAAGCCAAAGAACAGAAAAGCTTGTCTGATCTTTTTGACACTGGTTTCAGTTAAATAAGGCGGTGAACCATTCTCTGAATTAGCATTGCAGAATATGTGCCAGCAGAGAGGGGACTACTGAACTGAGAGGTATCTGAGACTGTTTCAGAACAAGGAACCCAACACACCACGCAAGATGCATGCAGCCCTAATTTTGAGCTACTGTGAAGGAAATCATCTTTTCAGTCTTTTATTTCTTTTCAATTCTTCATTTCTTTTCAGACTAGGATCAATTTATTTATTTATTAGATTTACATTCTCCTTACTTATTTCTGAATTTCTTTATTAAAATGAAAAGGAAATTACCTGTTTTAGTGCTTCATTTTATAGAGTGACACTACTTTTATTGAATGCCACAATACCAATCTGCACTAATGTGAGGATAAGCAGAGGATCTGTGAATAGACATTCACAGGGATGAATTCAGAGATGATAGTGTAACATAAACTGAAGAAAAGGACTCACACAGATTGTGTTAAGGTAAATCATAAAAAGAAGGAGCAGAAAAGGAAAAGCAGTTGAGAGAATGGTATGTAACACCTAATCTAAAGCACATTTATCTCTCCTTCAGCACACACAAAACTTTTACTAGTTTCTTTTTATGGTTACTGAATACCCACATTATCTGAAGTTAGAATTTATTGTGTTGGGCTTTAAAAACTTAGTAAGACCTTAAAAATAGGTTCCATAATAAAAATATTTAATAATTTGTAACCTACCTCAACTCTTACACTCCTACTACATTCATCAAATTTTCTCCCAAGAATAATATCAGGAATGTATGTCAACCACAGCAATACATTTGATGTACTTATTCCAGAATAACAATGTTTGCCTATTTTGTATTTCTTACTACTTCGGCTCTGTTTAATATACACGTGTATGTTTGCTTGGCAACTCAACAGAAAAATAAATACTAATTTCTACATCTGTGAAAAGATTTCTGGAATATAGAAAATTTCAATAGCTTCTTCATTCAATCACTTCCTTAACAAAAACAGCTGAGGATTAAAGAAATCCAGGGAAAGAGAAAAGATTAACCTAGAAAAAAAAAGGCAAACAGGCAAGTGAAGTGAATAACTCTGAGCTTCATTGTCCTTTCCCACTTCAGCAGAGTCCTAAAAGGGCCAGGCCATGGTGGTACAGGTCTCACAGGCAGGGCAGGGGTGAGCACAGGTACCCTATATGTACATCAGCTCCCGTGGTGTTAGTCAGGGTCACAGTGCAGAGGAGGAATACGCACTCCCTGGCATAAAACCGCATTTTCTCTCTGATTCATGCAGTTAACGCACGGAGCGCAGGAGTCAGAGAGATGCCATGGCACTGTAATGGAAATAAATGACTCTGCAGACCCATGAGCAGGAGGTGGGAGCGAAAAAGCATCCTCAGCCCCAGCCCCAGCGGCTGCGTAAATCTGTCCCCGTCAGGCGAGCGCCGGGAGGTGCTCAGCGCCCGCCGCCTCCCCAGGAGTCAGTGAGAGTTCAGGTGCTTACTATGTCATCAGGCTTGACCTTCAGATGCGACACCACCAGGACGTTTGTTTTCCCACAGCAGTGATTGCTTCAGTCAATTATTATTGCCCATCCTAGAGTGCAAACACATAAGGACTTGATTTACAGTGCAAAATATACATCCTGAATTTACTTCCTCTTTTGTTTTTGGACTGCCGTAGCATCTCCAGCTTAAAGAGATGACAGCAAATTACTTTGTAGGTAAATATATCTACGTATAGGGGAAGGATAAATATAAGTCATTCAGGGCATCCTGAGATGAACACTTGGTATCGCATTGAATGTGTTGTGTCAGATATGACAATATATTTAAAGTTTTTTGCTTTTTGTTTTAAAAGTACTCTTTTTTATGTTTCTCCATGAAATAAAAATCATTAGCAAATTTGTTGATTTGGCAATCTAACCATTAAATCCAGTTTAACACAGATTTAAGATTGTACATTCAGTTCTTTAAGCAATGTTTAGGTATTACCAATATACTGAAAGATAGATGAGACAGCCTCATGGTAATACAGCTTTTAACCTTTCCTCTCCTCTACCATGACGGGGGAGAATTACAGTAAATGATGGTTACCTTGTCTGCAGTATGGACAATTGATTTGACCTCACTGCATCTGATGCTCTAATGGACTTCGTGGCTGAATCCCTGGAGGTATAAAATATGTCCAAGTGAATTGGGGCAGGTTAAAGAACGGACCTGCTTTTCATGGCTGGCTCAAGCTGTAATAGATCTCCTGGTTGTTCTGAGAAGAAGATTAAAAATGATCAATATCCAAATCATTAAAAGAAAAGTGGTGGCTTCTGTAAATCTACCTTACCTTTTTTAAACCCCTGCTGAATGCCGTCGGGGTGGGGGGAGTTTATGTTGATGACATGAGTTTCTTTAACAAATGTTTACTTCTGTCTATTTTCTTCTAACGTCGTCCCTTTTGTATTAAGAATCAGACACCCAGATGGCATGAATCTGCATTGCTTTCCTGAAGTCATGCTTATTTACACCATGAGGAATCTGGCCTTAAGTTTATTTAATATAGATAAAATAACAGTTCTGTAATACCTATAATGTATCCAGAACCAGAAAATCAAAGACAGATTTCAGAGAATGGTGACAACTATGATAACTGCTAGCCACAGAGCCTGAGACAAAAACAAGGGGCTAATTTAGCAAGGGGAAAATAAGAAGATTTTCCTTAGCTGCTCTGAGCCCTTCATTTGGCAAAGTGTAATTCAACATCTTGTTAATCCTTAACTACCCTCTCATGAATATGTTTGTGCTCTTTTCCCTCCAGTCTCATGTACATGAGCTTGTAACATCCTGTAACTCAGAGACCTTCCTGTCTGCACACAGTGGTAATGTGCCAGGCAACTTCAGTAGGATTATATACCTACATTTATTTTATTTTCTGCAAACCCCGAGGGTTAAGAAGACAGCTCTACAACTGTTCTATCGGTAGCACGTGTATTTTAGATAATTATTTAGTAAACTTGAAAGCTAAGAGATCCCCAAACTTTAACCTGCAAAGTCTGACATTATTTGTATCTGATATCCATTTGTTTAATGACAGAAATAAAAGCCAATCCTGCAGTCACTACTTGAAGATTCAACCTATTTTCCTAATTTTGACACAAAAATTGGACTGACTTAGCTAAATTCTATTAAATTGAGTGAATGTGAAAAGATCTTATATGACGAAGAAATAGGTTTCACCAATTGAAAAAGTTTAATTTTTTTAATCCAGTTGTTTGCTGAACAACATTTACCTTTTATCTTTCACACATTGTTTAAAAATATAGGTGTGTAACAACAGCCTCTGAAAGGAATATTTGTTTAACTACATATATGCTATATGTAGAAAAGTAAAGGCACTTTACAATCTCTTTGCTCAAGTCTCTGGGATTGCCTATACCCTGTGACTAGGGCTGAGCTGAATGCCTAGCATCCATGGGTAGAAGAGGGAACAACTGCTGACCCTGCAATCCAGCTATTCTTGTAGCTAGAAACATTGTCAGGGGCTACAAGCATCAAGCGATCTGAAAGGCCAAAGTTGAGCACTACATTATTCGAGTAGATGACACCTTATTCTTATTCTTCAACAATTCTAACAACTTCGAGTCCCTCGCTGTCCCTTTATGAACACAGATGTCATTTTGATGGGGGGACAGCCAAAATGACAAGAAGGTGACCTGTCAGTGAACTCAGGAGCAGGTGAGGCCTGTCAGATTCTAATTTGAAACTGGTGTCAGTCCTGAGGAATGGCTGGTATAATCACATTTGTAACTGATACCCCATAAACTCTGCAAACATGCACAGTGTGCCTGTTATGAGTAATATGAAATTAACAATTTGTGTTTATGATGTTTATGACACAAGACACCAACTGAATCAAGCAGGTTTCAGTAACAGGATTGGCTCCATCTGTCTTCCAGAGCAGAACATCAAACTGCTCCAGTCGCAGACAAATGACTGTGCTTATGTTACAACAGGCATTGTATGTATTTTGAAGACAAACTTTTGTAACTAAGTGTGAGGACCTGACAACTAACTTCTAGTTGAAATTATCCCTTTTAAAATTTCTCTCATTCAAGCCCAGCCCTTAAGATGTTTATGATTTTTAAGCTGAAGTGTGGACCTAGCAAATCCCATACATACTGTATCTTGAATTTTCTGAATAACTGAACAGAAGGTTCTGTGTAAATCTTCTCCCTCAGACACATAAATTACCAGCTGCATGAATACTGCCGTTAAGACATGTGGACAAGTGCAAGGGGTGGGGATAGGGCAGGATGCCCGAAAGAGGTGGAGTCACAGAGAAAACAAGACATTTGTTCCCTGAGTAATTTATCCTTAATCCATCTTCACTGTAGCTGAGCAAGAATGAACACCACAAGTTAGCCTGTCAGACTCCCTCACTTCTCTAGTATTGGGGAATTTTTTCTGCAAACTAGGCCTTTTCTTCCTGTTTCTGTGTTGCCTTATTTGTATTTTTTAATTAAGAGAAGTAAAAATTGCAATATGTGAGCCTAAGATTTGAATCAAAATCATCTTCAAGTACTTCAAGTTGGGCTAAACTGCATTTTTGATTTGGAGACAACAAAAGTACCACAATTTCTTCCACATATATTTCATCCCAAATTGGCAGAAATCATGACTGTTCAGTTCCTTTCCTGATGGAAGTGCTGCCAAGCTTGCTGCATATATTAGAAGAAAGTTGCTTTCTGCAGACTTTCCAAGTTAAACAAGAACCAGAAAACGGCATTGCAATTTTTACAGTAGAATTTTTACAGTAGTTTTACACTAGGTAAACTCAGGTCTAAAAACCAATTAGCTAGTGAAGCTTGCTGAGCAGTTTAGTACATTTCCACATATAAAACCCTCTTGAGCTACTAGCTTACTGTAGTACTGCTCTGGAGTATGGAAATGCCACTTACTTATTCCCATTTTCCAAGAGAGAACCATGTCCTGCAGAACTTCAGTAATGTGATCGAGTCCAGATACAGCAACACACCTGTGAGCCAAGCACAGACATCCTTTGTACCTTGTCCCAGCACTAACACAACACACTTCTCATACTGCTTAGCTTGTGTTTCTAGCCTTGAACCTCTCCTAATCAACAAAAGCCAGATACAACTGCAAACAGTCGTTTGGGGACAATGACAGCCTTACTCCCACCAGCAAAACAAGGGTGCAAAACTCTCATTTAACTTTGGATGCATCTGAAAAACACAGGAGCACTCTGTGTTGCTGCTACCTAAATCTCAAGAGCTCATCCAATGCAGCTTTAAAACTCACTAGAAATAGCCCACCATACTGAATATTGAAACCTTACTAATCCTTCTCCACCACCCAAAAACTCATCTCAGAGCAACCTTGAATCCTGAGGAAGGGCTACAAACTGTACATATTGATCAGGTCACCTCTGGACACAACAGCTCACTTTAAATCTGACATACAGCACAATTTTTTTGGTGTTTGGATAGGGCATGTAAAACCTTGATAAAAATGGCATCTATTCAGAGTTTTTCTAGAACCTAGTGAAATATGTTTTTGCTTTCCTCCTCCTTAAACAGTTATGATTCAACATATGGTTTAAATAGAGAGCCTACCTCTGTGGAACAAAGCCCAGCACAGCAGTGCATGGTCTCACTGCTTCAAGTCAACACAGAAGTGTGGCTGCTGGGCAGCATGCACTGTCCCTCTGAGGCTGCAGCGAGTTAGGCAGAGAATAATTCTGTGTGTAACATCAAAAGNTGAAAGGAAATAGAGAAAATGGAAGAATAGGGCAAAAACCTTTGTTCAGCTGCTTAGAGTAGACCCTGATTTGGAGCCTATTCCCATACACAGAAAGGAGTCTCAGAGCACATCTGTTTTCATGACGTAGCTGATGGTATTTTGAGCACTCAGGTCCTGCACTTCCCCCTGACCTCACATCACCACTTTCTGTTAATGCAATTACTTTGAGGGCATCCTCAATTCCCACCAGCTTTAGTTTGGAAGTTAAACAAAACTTGTCCTTTCAGGGCAATCATGGAATGCATTGTGAAGCATTTAAAACCAGGATATGAAGGTGAGAAAAATGAGACTACAAATAGATATCCCCATTTTTAATCATCTCCATTATATTGGGGTAGGTGGAAACAAGAAAGGCTGCATCACAAAAAAGGTTTGAAGTGAAAGAGTTGGACATGTCATGCTGAAGAGAGAGTAACATCATCTCTTGGTTCATTGCATGGGAAATACCTGTGCACAAGTTCCTGACTGGCTTGAAAGAGTGACTGATCCTATCTCACCCAGCTGCTACACCTGCTGGCTCACGGGTGTTTTCTTTCCGAGTCACTGAACTTTTAATTAGTCCTACAAAATGGATCGGCTCTAGCTGAGTATACTGAGACCACTACCTAAAGATTGGGAAACTAGTCTGCAAATTGGTTCAGATCTTTACTCTCCTTCATTCCCTCTCAGGATCAGTGACTATTATTTCACAACTCACTGCTCTTTGCTGGTTACGGGGCACCTACAGGCACCTACAGGTCCTAAACTTGGAAGAATCCTTTTTTTATATATATACAGAAAGGCTACCCTTTTTGGGAAGCTTTCCCCTTGAAATCAATCCATTTACAAGGTAAGTTTACATTTTTGTGACTCGATGTTTTCTTTTTCAAAAAAAAAATGCATGTTTCAGTTAAAAACCTGTAATCAANCTCATCCAATGCAGCTTTAAAACTCACTAGAAATAGCCCACCATACTGAATATTGAAACCTTACTAATCCTTCTCCACCACCCAAAAACTCATCTCAGAGCAACCTTGAATCCTGAGGAAGGGCTACAAACTGTACATATTGATCAGGTCACCTCTGGACACAACAGCTCACTTTAAATCTGACATACAGCACAATTTTTTTGGTGTTTGGATAGGGCATGTAAAACCTTGATAAAAATGGCATCTATTCAGAGTTTTTCTAGAACCTAGTGAAATATGTTTTTGCTTTCCTCCTCCTTAAACAGTTATGATTCAACATATGGTTTAAATAGAGAGCCTACCTCTGTGGAACAAAGCCCAGCACAGCAGTGCATGGTCTCACTGCTTCAAGTCAACACAGAAGTGTGGCTGCTGGGCAGCATGCACTGTCCCTCTGAGGCTGCAGTGAGTTAGGCAGAGAATAATTCTGTGTGTAACATCAAAAGAGTCCCCTGGCCTGGGTTACTGGAAGCTAGACTGGCAGACCTGTAGAGTTCTTCTGAAGCTCTATCTTTGTGTAGAGCTTCTCTCTCTGTCACCAGATAAATCAGTTACATTTCTGATTATCAGCTGTAAATGTACATTATCTTTTGATTTCTTAGTAAATCAAGTTCATGTGTATACACATCCTCTCCAGTGTTCATTATCTCTGGCAGAGGGCTGGTCTGAGTGGTGTGGCATGTTGAAGCAGTTTCTATAGGCTCCCCTCTTGCAGTGTAGGATGAGGATGGTTTGGGCTTTTTGGTGTTTGGGGTTTTTTTAAACCAGGGATAATTTCTGTAGAATAACTTCAAAGGGTTTTTCACAGGGACCAAAAACCAAGGCGGGGGGGGGGGGTGGTGGGACACTGAATAGCCAAAAAAATATATTAATA
>VYZS01004469.1:1982-28925 GCA_013400695.1 Neodrepanis coruscans | reverse complement strand
AAGAAAATTAGAAAAAACCGTGCACTAACCCCTCCCTCCCTTCTCGTTAGCCCAAGGAGGGATTTAGTGCTGAAAGAGGAAAAGATGTGGCCTTTGGACCCCAGGGAATAGCTGCAGGTAACCACCAGCTGGGTCTTACTCTTTGATGGGCTCATATTCTCAGACTCTTGCATGAGTGTCTTTGATTCTTTCCATTTTTAACTTCATTGTAAGGAACATGTAAACATGTTCCTAGACTTGTGAAGAAGGTCATCCATGTTGATGTACAGGTCACTACTACATGACCAAGAAATGCAGATCTCAGCATGCTTGTTGTGTTGCTCCATATATATATAAACAAACTGAAACTTTGAAAACTGCCATGACAAAGTGAGTTTTGTTTGTGTCTGACATTTATCTTAATTCAAATGGTGTCCTATTGAGTATGGAAAGCCAGATGAAATTAAGAGGTGCCAGAATACCTGGGACTCCAAATAGCAACAGCAGCAGAAAGTGTATCAGGACCAGTAATAGTAATTAACGAAAACAACACAATGAAGCCTGCCACTTTTTCACATTTTTCGTATTCCTTAGTGCACTGTAGGCACACAAGTTTATCTATCAAAACGTAAGCAGCACAATGTTCTCACCTGCTTGTGATTTGGTTGCGAAGAAGTTGGGACAAATTACGGCTGTGATATCATCAACTCCTAACATCAACATACGAGAACTTTCTGACTCAGGCATGTTGGGGACAGGAACAAATGTAGTGAGCAAATACGGAGGCAATAGTATGCTGGAGGTGCTCACTTAGGGGTGATCAGAAAAATAAACATGTTCTTTTTCTATGAAGATGAGGTTGAGATGTGACTGACGAATTGTAACAGTGAGCTTCAAATAGGCAATGAGATGTTTTAAAGGCAAGCAGTGCTTCTCTTCTGTGTCCCTGTACCCTGACTCTGAGCAAAAACACTTAACCTCTGTGACCGCCAGATGCTTCCTGGGCTTTATTAATTCCCAGGATTTGGTGGAATACTGCTAGTTCCCCTCACATTTTACTGTGATTTCTACATATGTCTTTCACCTCTCAAGACAGGGTATTTCAAAATCTAGTGTTTCAGAACTGGAAGTATTTAACTGTTTTTTCACCAGTGCTTCAGCTTGGTGTTTCTGGAATTAATATGTGCAACACAGAAGTCATATAAAGGATTTACGCGTGCAATCAATAGGAAGAAGTGCAGAAGACCTTCAGATGCATATATCTTAAAGGAACCAGGAAAATAATTTTTCAGTATCATCCAGCAAATGTTCACTCAGTTTCTTACTGGAGTCTTAAAGCTGCATGAATCAAACTCTCCTGATCAGAGACATTGACTTAAAATACAAAATTGCCCCCTTTCACTCTGTTCTCCAGAATATAGGGCAATCTTGTGTCTATAGTCTGACTCCCAGAATTAGGAAATATATGTCAAATTTTCTGAAACTGACAATGTTTTTATGAAGTCAAAACCTAACTAATAAACTTGTGCAAACTCAAGATCATAAAGAGGTATTTGCTTCCTCAGTTATAGTTGACTGTTTAGGACATGTTTAAAAGAACATTTTTTTTCCTCTCATCACAGACAAAAGTACATCATGCAAGAGCTGAACCCTTTCTACCATACATTCACATACATGTGAAACAAATGGTGTGTACCAACAAGGGCCAAATAAAATAAGGCATTTCCCAGGCATCAGACCAAAGAGAAGAGTAATATACTAAACCCCCTTTAAACACCTATTTGTAAATTAAATAAAGCTTTAATGTGAATAAATATCAAGTGAACCCAAAGACAAAATTAAATTTTTTAGGTTCTCTAATTAAAATAAAAGCAGTAAATCAGTTAAAAATTGATAAAAAGAAAGGCAAGGCAAGGCAAGAAAAGGAAAGGCAAGGAAAGGCAAGGAAAGGAAGGAAGGAAGGAAGGAAGGAAGGAAGGAAGGAAGGAAGGAAGAAAGAAAGAAAGAAAGAAAGAAAGAAAGAAAGAAAGAAAGAAAGAAAGAAAGAAAGAAAGAAAGAAAGAAAGAAAGAAAGAAAGAAAGAAAGAAAGAAAGAAAGAAAATAACACTAAATTATCTTCCAAGGCCCAGCTGAGTCCCTGTCAAACAGAACTGAATTAATTAAAAGGAATAATCTGATTAAAATACAATTATATTATCCCAAGGTTATCTGTTTATCAAATTTCTATTTTAAACTTCCCATGTGTTCTTCTCCTTATACCGCAGCAGATACTTTCCAATGTTTTAAGCAATTTCTCTGAGCTAATAAGTGAACTTCCTGTATTTTTCTATGGCCTAGTGTTTCCTCATATTTTTGCCATGGCAGAAATGTTGTTGGTTCAACTGTCTACAGTTAGAAGAGAGAGACAAAGAAGGTATTTCCTTCTTTGGAAATGTTCCTTTCTCATTTTTAGACCTTTTTTAACACAAAACATGATTTCAGATCAGCATCAGTGAGACTTTGAATGACAAACTCAACAACTAGACCTGTAAAAAGCATGCAATTGTCAAGGAAATTTATATATTGTTATTTGAGAAAAAAAGTAATAATATTACTAAGTGTAATAATATATATTAATAATATGTATCATTCAGCAATGTGAAATGTACATATCTGCATTGTTGTTAACTTCTAGATGCTATCACACCATTTGTGTGCTTGTTTTGTCCACATTGGAAAAAACAGTCAAGTGTTATAAGGAGGTTGATTGTTTCAGCCTTGTTTGCCTAGTGTTTTGTGCAGATGATGATGTGAACACACCCTGCCAGAGAATCAAATGTTTTGTTTCTCTTTTCCTTGGGGTGACCATTGTCTCCAGCTGGTTCTCTACAGAATGAGTTATTAATTAAACCTGGATTCTTTGCAGGTGGCCTGTTTCAGGGCTGTGGTTTATTCTTGTTTGTTCTGATTCCACGCATAATATTTTGGGGAATTTCAGGCAATATTATTTTTGTATTTCACATTTTCTTCACTTTTCTTTCTGCGGCACATATTCCTCTAAGAGACAGAAACTGAAAGGCTCAGTCAAGAAAAACACAGCCACCTCCAAAGTGCTAAAACTGCAATAAACCCATCATGTCTAACAACAGTGGCATGAAAAGATAAAAACCAGCCTGCCAAGAATGTAGTAACCACCCATTCACTTTTAAATGCTCTCCACACTTCAATGCACAGACCTAATTACTTTTCTGAGTTCCCAAATCCACTTTGCAGTCCTGCAATCAGAAACCTGGTGTTAAAATATTTTAGGCTCTAAGGATCAAGACTAATTATGGGTCTAAGCTGCACCTTTTGGTTTCCTTATGCACCAGCCTGCCCCCCTCCTGCATGCACTGCACCCCCTTCCCCTCTTTTGGGATGCTTTAAAGCACGCTTCACTAGAAGAAAGGCTGTCCAGTCTCAGCCGGGGGTGAAGTAAAGAGAGAATAAAACAAAAACCTACTCAGTCCAATTCAGTAAGCTTCAATGAAGCTGGTATATTTAATGTGAGCCCAGGGTTTGCCTACAGAATTGTGATAGACTGCAATATTCTTAACAAAAAAAGATGTGTTTAAAGTCAGGCAAGGCCCCATAAGGCTGTTGTTGGTGTTTAAACAGTACACCAAGGTATTTAGCTCTAAGGGTTTCTAAACATTCCAGCTGAGAATAAAACCACAGCTTTACAGTAGCTTCTTAAAGGTTTGGGGGGTTGGGAATGTTACCTCCTCCTTGCATTGAAAAGTCAATAAACAGTAGGAAAGATCATGTCATAACAAAGATGAAGCCACCTATTACAGGGTATAGTGATTGTTAATGGTGCTATCAGGAGGACTAATCCCATATATTAAATGCTGTAGATGTTATAATAATATTATGGTTATTATAATGCCCAGGCATAGGGCATTTTTCATTTTGTGAAGAGCGAAGCTGCTGCTGAACATCCACCCTTCCTATGGCTGGCACTTGCTAAAACATGGAAATATTAAATCAAGACATCAGCGTTGCGGGTGGCAGCCAGCATGCCAAGCACATTTTCTGTTACATTTATCTTATTTTTCATGGGATTTACCAAGCTTCTTTAGGCCATTTTGCCTAGAGCTACAGTCCTAAAAAGCTTTCATCCATGCTAAACCATTATCTACAAAAGGTGGTGCATGTGTTTTTCCTCTGTGAGGTACTTTTACTTATTATATAAGAATAATAACAACAATGTCAACATCATCAACAACAATCATAATTAAAAGACCCAGACTTTTTACTTATTGCATCATAGGTGGTGAACTACTGTCAAAGACCTTAATGAGAAAAAAATCCCAAAGAAGACATTTAGTTCTCTGTTGTCTCACTCTCTTACCTTTACACACTTCAGGATTGGTTCAGATATTGCAAATTACATAGTCATGGGCATATAAATATTTTAAACCCTGGTCCAGTTTAGGGTAATCAAACTTAAATAGTCATCTTCAGCTACTGATACAAGGAAAGGATTAAGGCAACAGTGGTCGGAGGGGAGATGTGTTCACATGAAGGGAGTTCACATGAAGGTTTAAGAAAAATAATGCGAGAATTAGCAAACAGTATGCATATGGGCTTACAACCATCAATTAATCCTCCTTGTTAGATAGGTAATTTATTCCAGTCAGTAGCATCAAATATGAGAGAAAAAAGTGACCAAACGAATAATTATCTTCATGGAATTCAAAGGCTTGAAAGTCACAATTCTTAAGAAATAAAACCAGTTCTTTTCCCAGTATATGTTTCATCTTAAGACTGCAATAAGAACCAGGTCCTAACTCTGACTCTTTACCCTTCAAGGTGAAAAAAATAGGTTAAAGAAAGCAATGGCAGTAATCACAGGGCTTTTCTACATAAAACAGTCTCGGAGTGGAGGTCAAAGATCAAACATTCAGGGCACTACCTGTATCACAAAAAGATCTCTTCCACAATAGAAATGAAGAGCAAGGCTGGCAAAAAAAGAGGAAGAAGACTAATCAATTTTAAAACCATTAGGAAAAGCAGAGACAAAAAAAGGAAAAAACCTTACAGATTTTGAAGTCTGGGTGAAAATAAGAAGCGTGGCCATTCCCTCCTTAATTTCTTGAAAAAGTAAGTCTGAGGATTTCCTGCACTTCACAGAGAGGTTCTATGAGGAATTAATATTTCCATTTCATCTTCATTCCTACCTACCAGCTATTTTCTTTTGCACCATCTGAAACAGTATTTACATTCTGTTCTGTACCGGTTTGGACACTTTTATAGAGAACTGAAGATGTCTATGCTCTCAGGATTGTATTCTTATTTTTTTACTTGCTGTTAGCCTTTGGATGAATTTACACCACAGCAAGTAATATCCCCATTCTGCATTTGTGTGAGTTATACAAAGAGATTTAACATTTAGAATCAGCAAGTGAAACATACTTCTCCCGTCCTCCATAATTTTGTCTGTTTGAGAGTTCAAGGATAAATCCCCACAACTGCATGTAAGAGCACTCTGGACTTGTTGCATATCCTGGAGGCATTTTGTCAAGGATTTCATGATAAAGATAGTCCTTATTTTTCACTTGAGAAAGTTAAAGCATGCATTCAGTTGCCCAATTTTAAGGCTTATACGCTACATTTTAACATGTAGTATACTTTATTAAGTAAAGGTTTTTTCATTTCTTAAGACTGGGCAGATGTAAAGATTTTGTTGAAATCAGAACAAACTGCTCAGCAGTGAGCAGGATCCAGTGCTAACAAAGCAGAGGGAACTGCTGCATGCATGCACTGCACATATGCACGAAGAGATTATTTGCTTGCTCATTTTTTTATGTTTGATCTTCCTTGAATTACATCTGTCCAGGTATCTACTCATTCCCCCTGGAAAATCCTTTCTTATATTTGAGGCAAAATAGACAAGTTTATTTGCTCTACAAGCTGGTTGGTGGGTCTGCACTCTATCCTGAAATTTTGCTGTGAGTTGATATGTAAAGAAATACAGAACAGCATGCTCAAATACAGAGAACTGGCCATGAGCATGAAACTATGTGATCTTGCTGAAAAGGTTACCACAAACAACACATATAAGACATAATGAAAAACAAACAACATGTAGTGTTAATCGACCTGACTTCTCAACAGATAGCAGAGCGTAAAATTAAAAGGGTAAAAATTAATCCTTATGCTTCTGGCATTAGAATGAGGACCTATTTTATGGGAAACTTTAGAAGACATGAATGACTAATGTTTCCTATTGTCCAAAAGGAAACAAAATATTAGGTGTATACTGGATGATTCCCTTTTTTCTTTTTTTTTAATTCAATGACAAAAGACTTCTTTCATTCTCTCATTCTTTGCTGTTACTATGGAATAGTCAAAAAATCCTTGAATGTCTGAACATTTTATATCATATAATCTAATAATTCACTATAGCATCAGGTCACAAAGGGCCGATTCATCTATCTGACACATTTAGCTATCTTTTAGATATATGCTAACCCTTATGCCCATAGTGTACAGAGCACATTCTGTAAAAACTGAAGGAAAATATGACTGGACTTTATTTTTTCTAATGGATCAGAGAGGTCACAGGGGTGGAAGGCAGAAATATAGGTTCGTTGTTCATTTAGTGTTTATTATTGAGTGCTGAACTGCTTCCCGAAGATTTTAAGATAGAATGAGAGAATCTGAGACATGAAAATATGTTCATTTATTTTGTAGTCTTGGAAAATTGCTGAATGAATTTTCTTCACATACAGGTCTTAAAACACCCTCTAATAAATGTCATCATGGATATGTACCTGATTTTTAAATTGCCTCTGATGTGTTTTAGTCAAATATTAGCATTCACTGATAGATATCAGAATTCACTTCCTTGTAATGTAGTTTCAATTATAATTATTGTCTTATGACTCCTCAGGAAAAAAAGAGGCCTTAATAGTCACCGTGCTAGAACGTATAATAATGACTACTTTGACCTATTGTTTGAGATCTTGGCCAGCTAGCAGAAGGTCAGTGAACCTCATAGCATTGGTGTGATCTGACTGAGCATGAAGTTAAAATTATAGTCACACAATGACTGTGATGTTTTGGGTTGCAATGTTTGCAATTAGCCACAATGTGACCTTCATGTTTCATCCCTTAAAAGTAGAGTTACATTATTGATTATTATTCCTGGCATTGCTGTAGTTTATTAATTTTGTCAGATTTATTTTATATTCAGTTATTTGCCACATGGGATTATATGACAAGTCATGGAGTATGTGACATACATTCTTTATTACAGCAGATGTTCCTAAAATGGATATAAGCATCTCTGCAAAAAGCAGCCCCTCTGTGTGAAATTTCAGCTTGTGCTAATGTGAGAACCCAGTAGAATGAGACAAAGAGTATAAAGAACCTTTATCCATGGCTGCTGCAATGACAGTTTCAGAGTTTTGAAAATGCACTACCAACTGCAGTGAATTGCAAAGAGAACAGGGATGGTGGAAGCCAAATCTTGGGTTTGCCCCTCTCTTTGCCTTGCTATTCTCCAGAGCAAAACTAGTGTCACTTTTTAGTGTAATGAAGTCTCTTCCTGACTGTAACACAGGAAAGTTTTTTTAAAATTCAATAATATATTGTATAAAGTACTGTTGTCTAGTCTACCTTCAACAAATGGCCACATTTTTCCCCAGAATGGCTCTTTTGGGATGTGTTGAAAGTACTCAACACTGTGAACTCATCTTCTTCATATTTCATCCGTTATTCTCCTGCAGTCTGCAAGGTAATGCAAATCTTTCAAAATTATCTTTTTTTCCCCTCTGTATTGAAGATGTCATCAAAGCATTTGTAATCAGCACGTGTAAATTTGTTCCCCTCTAAACATAAATAAAAAATTTAAGTAAGTTTGTTCTTAAGAAAGAACTTTGAGAAAATTCAGTAACAGCTTTTCCCAAAATTAATAGTTCACTTTAAACCATTTAAAAATTTTAATTCAACAGAGATTAGTTTTTCTTACACCAGCCCTCACCCCTCCAGCTTTGCAAATGATTTTTACATATCACACTATCAGGTACTTTGTGGAAGCCTAGTTTATGGCTGCAAATTGGCAGAGACCCCAGGGGGCAATGCAGACTGACACAGGCCACAGACATATTGCAAGCAAGGAACTACTTTGTTACAAAATGCACTGATTTTTATATGTTTCTTGTATGATCACACCATGAATCTCACAGAATCATTGGTTGAGGGGTCTCGAACATGCGAGTTAGTTGTGATCAACTAGTTAGTTGTAATTTGTCTCATTTATAGTCCAAGTGAGTCAGTTATCTTTACCAAAAGATCTGTCTGTCATGATGTTCCTTTGTTTATTTAAATTGCACATTTAAGCCTCACTCATTATGTATGACATTTAATGAATAAGGTGACTGCCCTCTAAAATCTGATGTTTATGTCAAAATAAAAATATGTTCTTATAAGGTTACTTGAAAAAACAGGATTTTACAACTGAACAGGGATAAAATAGTTTGCTAGTAGACTATTGAATTGATATGGCTCGTAGGATTGATAGGACAAGTAGACGAATAGGCTTTGGTGTGACCATTTCTGTTTGGAGAGGTGGAAAAACTAATTTGAACTTCAAGAAAAGTTTTAGAGATTAAGTGAAACTTGTCAGCCTGAGCATATAATTTATTTCTCCCCATGTCCTGTAAGTGTGAGAAGAAATACAAATTTTTCTAGTTTTACACTCAGCTATGTTCTCTTGTTTTTCAGACTCTCTTACTTTAGGGTGTACCAGATTTCCATGAAATTTCCAACATCTCAGAAATGCTGACTTTTCCCTCAATGATGTATTGTTCAATAGGATATACCACAATTTTTAGGATACTTTTAGTCCCAGAACTAAAAGTACTGGGAAAGAACTGGGAAATTCAGACCAACTCTGTAAATTCCAGGCTTTGTCTGGAAATACTGAGTAACTCAAATCAATCCATCCCTTGTCACTAACTCAAGGTGGGGTAAAGAAAACTCTGGGAACTATGCACACTAGGCCAGCAGTAGGTTTAAACTCCCACCCACCATCCACATTTAAATCAGAACTGATGTTGGGAAAGTTTTGATTTCACCAGAAGTTCAAAGATTCACTCATGTCTAGTCAGACATAGCAGGCTGCAAAGGAAATGCAAGTCATTGTAACATATAGAGTAAGTGGGGAACACAGAACAGGATGCTGAATAAGTGTTGGATAAGATATTTTACCAGGATTTGGGGAAAGGAACAGGAGAGTTTAGTGTAATCAATCACTTCAGTGTAATATTTGTGAGCTTTAACAGTTTTAAATAGAAAAGTTAAAGCTGGGGAAGCAAGGACAGGCAATGTATATGCACCCTAGACTCTCCTAAAGCCAACAATAAACATTCTTCAAGAAGAGTTATTCTTGTCAGAGAGCTCCCAAGTTGCACTTGCAGCATTACCAATCTCAGCAACTGAGGAAGGTATCTTTAAGGCAGAATTTCTGCCAGTCAGGCTTGTGAGCTAATGAGGTAATATGCCACGTGCTGTGTGACAAATCAGCTCAGGTTGGAAGGCAGTAGTGATACAACCCTCTTTGGCAGCACAAGGAGGCAGAGAGATTACATTTTACCTGCTGTCTTCTAAGCATTTGCATCACTTTACCTGTGTTTGCCAGGTCATACACAAGCCTATACCAATTAAGACGAATATGTGTTTTCTAAACTGAATTGTAACATTTTATAATGACTTTGTTTAGGGTTTAGTCCAAGTTCTTCAGTTACTCCTTAAGATAACAGTCCATTTCATTATTGACTGCTAAATTATTCATGTTCAAGTGCACTTCCTGAATCCTCCTCTGGCTTATGATATTTTTCTTTCACCTTTCAGCAACAAGTTCCAGGCAGATGCTCCAGGAACCTGTGCATGTCACTCTGCCCTTTTGTTTCCCTTCATCTAATTCCAGCTTCATTACATTTAATCTATAGGAATGTGAATAAATATCCCTCAAGCAGGCATGTTCTTCTTAAGCTCTTTTCTGGTGGCTTCTGGCCTTCTCACATTGATGACAGCCTCTTCAGGATGCACAAACCCTGCTCCTTGCAAATGTCTTTCCACTGCAAGCTCTGTGAGAGAAAACTTTCAAACTACATTCAGACAAATAATGAAATTCACCTTTTTTGAACACTTTTGTATGTTTGCATTCAATAACAGTTGCAGTTACTTGGCAGCTTTGGAAAAGCAGGTGAATTATGGGGCATCACATTATTTGAATTATAAAAGCTCTAAAAAGGTGCTTGTAGATAGTTTGTGAAGCCAACTGTGATATAATTTTTATAATGAAACCTTAAATACAATGAGCTATTGTGTTAAATACAACAAAGGCAGCATATGAAGAGCAATCCTACTGGTATTCAATGCTCTATGGAAGTTACTACATCTGCATGCTGGTGGATATTGACTTTGAGAACTGAGGACGTCTTTCTGCCATCACAGACCAATCACAGATAATTTGCCACTTAAATTGTTTACAGAAACAATTGTTGTCAATTGTTCCAGTGATTGGTATAAAGAAAAACAAACTCTTCCCAAGACCATGTCACCATTCTAACTCCCATTAGATTACCATATAGCCAGATCTTTCCAAAGACAGTTAGAAAACAACAATATTTCCTGAAGCGGGTCTGCCTGTCTAGAGAGAAAAAAACATCCACCACCACATCCCACACTGTTTTCTAACTTCAAAACACATGGAGTCCTCAATTTTGCTGCCTAAGCTAATAGCCATGTCTGGCTGCAGCACCAAGCAGCCTCACATAAATACAGGAATTCCATGTTATTATTAGGATGTTCAAAGTCAGCCCTGCAATAAAGAGGTCCTAAGGGAGCTGGCTCAGAAAGATGCCCTCTTTGATATGCTGTTTGTCAACAAAGTGGATCTCCTGAGTGAAGCGGAGATTGGTGGCTGTCTCGACTACAACAACCACAAAATGATTCACTTTAGAATCTCTGTTGACAGGAGAAAAAGCGCCATCAAAACATCAACTCTGTACATGAGGAGACTAGACCTCAGGCTGCTCAGGGAATTAGAAAGTAATGTCCCCTGGGGAAATGTTTTTGCAAGTGGTGGGGTCGATCAGTGATGGTGAATTTTCAAATATCACCTCCTAAGGGCACAGAAACAGCAATTCCCAAATGCCAGAAGTCAAGAAGGCAAGGTATAAAACCAGCTTGGCTGAGCAGGGATCTTGTCTTGGAAATAAGGTAAGAAGAGAAAGTGTGTGTCCAGCAGAAGCAAGGTCAAGTGGCGTGAGATGAATTCAGAGATGATGCTTGCTGTGGCCAAAGCTCAACTGGAGTTGAAGCTGGTCAGAAATGTGAGGGACAATGAAAAGAGTTATTTCAGAGGTATTAGTAACAATAGACAGTATAGAAATACCATTGACCCATTACATGATGAGGATGATCATCTTACAAACAGGGACACACACAATGCAGAGAGGTTTAATGCTTTCTTTGCCTCTGTCTTCAACATGAATGATGGACCAAGGGGGTCTCAGTGCTCTCAGATGGAGGGCCATGACTGTGATAATGATCAACTCCCAGCCAACCTTGAAATTGTGCAGAATATTCTGCTCCCTCTGGATCCCTACATATCTGTGAGGTTTAATATGAGTCATCCAGGGCTGGGAGCTGGACTTGATGATCCTTGTGTGTCCCTTCCAACTTAGCATATTGTGTGATTCTATGATTCTATTCTTTTATGACTTCCATGAGCCCCTAAATCTGTAGTCTCAAAAGAGCCCTGACAACACCTAACCACTCTTTTGTTTTGATAGCAGAATGCTCAAGAGTCAACGTTTATAATGAATATTTCTGTGTCATCATTGCTGATCTGGTGCACTCCAAAGGATTTCCAGATATAGCTGGGCGGGCTGAGGATGCCCTCTGTCTCCACTGACATTGGTTGGGGAGCAGCAGCAGAATCATATCCATACCCTCAGAGTAACCCTTTTCACAGCCACAGTCACTCATGGGAGACATGCTGAGCTCTTGGGAAGAGGCTGAAAGACCAGAGTGCTCATTTAGCCTTGACTGGAATGAATGGAGGAGTTCTGTGCTATATACTGATCTTGTTTCTTATTTTTATGTTGCTTGTTTGTTTTTTGTTGTTTTCCTAATTAATTATTCATGTCTCACAAGGGTTGGCACAAGGAACACTGGACTTTAATTACATTCTCTTTTTGTCTGATGGTTTGTAAAGGACAGGGCAGCAGAAGAGCGATATCCTTGTTTTGGGACTATGTGTCCCAGTGTAGAAGGGCAGACATGTGCATGGAGACCTTGACAGCCTTTTAATTTGCAGGCAATTTTTCACTTGTTTTTTAAGAGGGGAGAATATAAAATATCAAACTGTGTTGATTCCTAGTGTCATCTTTGGGTTTTTAAAATAAACCTGCTTACCTACACACAGGGGCCATTTGCAGAACAAGCACCCATCTCATACATTTTATGTACAACATTGAGGGCTTCCAGTAAGATAATTCTCATGCTGGAATGAGCTAATCTAGTACAGGATGCTTCACCTGCTTCATTCTGCTAACAAATAATCTTCTGCCTGTTGAAGACTACCTGACCTGACTTATTATACCTTACCATCAGTAGGTATCTGGGCCAAAGGTGAATTACCTGGAGAAAATGTGAAATTAATTTTTTGTGGTCCCATTTCACCAGGTATTCAAACCATTTCATATTAAGGAGAGAACTTCTTCCTGCAAATCTGTTCCAGATGAACGTATCAAAACAGGTAAGCCAGAGTGTCGTGGTTTTACCACAAATTTAGAGATTTTTGACAAGACATTTCTGAGAGAAGCCACAAACGCACCCCAAAATGAAGAAAACACACAAATATCACAGTTTATTTTGCGCACACACAAAACCTGACAAATAAAGTGCAACAAAACAGACAAATTAAACTTCCCAGAGCCCGTGTTGGGATGAGGACACTCTGGAAATAGTGCTGGTCGCTCTCTGGGGCTCCCGGAGAGATGCTGGAGTAATTAGAGGGAGCACGCGGGCAGTCTGAGGACCCCCAGTAGCACGAGGTTCCGCTCGGCTTCTTCTGAAGAAAAACACTCAAGACAGTTAGAAACCGTGAGCCCTCCCTCCTCCCCTTCCCGATAGCCCCCAGGAAGGGATTTCAGTGCTGATGGAAGAGATGTGGTCTTTGGAACCTGGGCAATAGCTGCAGATAATCACCAGACCACTCGCCTCCCGGGGAAAGGAAACAAAAAACCACAAAGGAAAAAAAAAAAAAAAGAACAAACAACCCCCCTCCCCAAGGAGGAAATCCCCCTCCCAGAATTCGTGAGGAAGAATGTGATTCTGAGAAAGAGAAAGCCCACCCTTCCAAAAGAGAAAGAAAGAAAAAAGAAAGAAAGAAAACTAATCACGAAAAAAAACATGATCAAAAAAAACGGNAAGAACAAACAACCCCCCTCCCCAAGGAGGAAATCCCCCTCCCAGAATTCGTGAGGAAGAATGTGATTCTGAGAAAGAGAAAGCCCACCCTTCCAAAAGAGAAAGAAAGAAAAAAGAAAGAAAGAAAACTAATCACGAAAAAAAACATGATCAAAAAAAACGGTTCCCCCTCCCAGGCAAATACCACACCAGACTGCTGCGGTGGAATCGTTGACCCGTTCTCCACATGGCCGCTAGTCCCGACCTGAAGACGAGGAACGATGTGGCCACAGCTGCATCCAGAGCCAAAGAGAGGGAAATGGCGGCCATCCTGCCCTTTTATTGGGAGCCCCGATCTGCGCATGCGCAAATGGGTCCCAGGGGCCGGCCTTTCCTGCGATTGGCCTAGCAGCGCCACGGGCTCTGCCCTGGGTACAGCCCCAAGCACGTGGTGGCTCACGGGAAATGCCACAGCCAGCCGGAAGCGATGCGCAGGCTGGGACTGCACATCCGGTAATGGCGGCCTCAGTGCTGTGCGGCTGCGGTGCCATGTGGCTGCGGCCCCGTGGGGTGGCCCCCCCGTGCCCCCGGCCTGCCCTGGAAGTGACGCTGACCCACAAGCTGGAAGTGCCTACCTGGAAGTGGTGGCGCCACAGTGCGTTTGTGGGGCGGCCCTGGCCCTGGCGCAGCCCCTGCATGCCCGTGTGGCCACGCGGGTGCAGCGCAGCCCTGGCCCAGGTGCCGCAGCCCCCCGGGGCGGCCCCCCGCACCCACAGCCGGTGGAGAATGGGGGGGAATGGTTTTATTTTCTAACCCACAACACAGAGAAAAATGTTTTGTCTCTCCTGTGTTTTATTCAACAACTCCATCACCCAGAGATATGAAAGACCTCTGAGGTGCTGATCCTCCACATGTCTATTAGTATTTATGGAGTTAAGTGTGCATAGCATGTTGTAGCTCATGTTAAAGCATGCAGATATTCAAATTCACATGTAGTGATGGGTTATTTGGAGAAAGCAAAGAAAGGAAGTAAAGAACTATATGCTTGTAAGCAGCTTGTGGTTGAGAAAAAGATCAAGATGTTTCTGGCCCATGACAGTTTTCATTTGGAGAGTTGTTTTGTATCTATTGTTCTCTTAAACCCTAAAGAAAAAGAGTTTAACAATAATTTATAACCCAACAACAATTAAAATCCATAATTACAATTAAAATACTACAATGAGCAACTGCTCTAGCTTTGTTTATTGCATGCATAAATAATTATACTGCAATTAACTTGTTAGTGTCTGTGATCTTTTCCTAGATTAAGATTGCCTCACTCACCACTCCTTGGTTTGGCTACTGTAAATGTGACATGAATTACACTCGGAAAAATGTGTCCTACATGTTGGGTTTGAAGAAAATTATTTTCTTCTAATATACCTACACAACTGTCACAAAGAATTGCACTGCAGATTTAGTGATGTTAAGTGTCAATTGTAATGTGGTGACAACCATTATATTGGCTATGCATATCGCTCTGTGAAGACCTACTTCTCAGTGTGGAGGCCACCATGTAATTGAAAACGGCTGATCCTTCACTGATGACATAATTTGACTGGCAGAGAGAGGAACAGTGAGGGATGCTTCCACCTGCATGGAATCTGCTTTGTGTCAGAGATGAATTTGCCTTCAAATTAGAAACAGCATAGCAGACTGGTGGCTGTGATTTTGCTTGATTTCTTTTAAGGAGTTTTACTGGAATGGTTACTGAGCAGATGATAGGAGTCTGACTTAATATGTCAAACACATATACTGTGCAACCTGTAAACAATTCAAATATTTTTTAACCAGTGAGCTATTAGTGTAATACCTTCAGCTGAACTAAGCCACAAGCTTTTTCTCACCACCTCCTTCTTTTTGCATACTCATCCATCCATCCTTTGGTCTGCCTCTGCAATAGATTCTAAGTATTAAATTTTTATGTTAAAAAGTAAAAAAGTGCTTCAGCAGATAAAATAAATCATGCAAGCTAAATAAAAATTCAGAGTAAAAACAAAAACCATATTAATACATTCTTAAAACTTTATAAATTGACAATTCAAATTATGTGTTTTATGCTAATACACGTATTGGTAACTTATAACAAACACATAAAGTGTAGAAAAGTTGAAGGTATTATATGTGTACTATATATTTTTCATATGTATATCTTTATATATACATTATGTACTTACTCCTAGAAAGAGAGAATAGATTCCAAGACTTTCCTAGCAAATTTAAATCAATATAGATGCCCTTCTACTTCCAGTACATAAATTATTTTTTCTTTTTTTGCTGCAAGACACTGCAAGACACAAAGCAAAGTACCTTAAAAATGTATCTAGTAATTTTGCCTTATTTCACACTTATTTCATAGCTTTTCTTAGCCAATTAGTTTTGTTGAAAATGCTGACAGTATTCACTATTAGAATTGTCCATATGGTAAGATGTTTCCCCATCTAGATTAATTTCATGAACTTTAAATGTCCCTTTTGAAAGCATAACCAGCATGTATGAAAACATAACTTTTTATGGGATAAAAGGTTTTTTAAGATTTTTTTAGCACAATTTTGGAAAAAAAAACAAAACACCAAAAAACCACAAAAGAAACATCCCACCCTGAACTATCACTCTCCTGCTATGCTATTTCAGTAAGTCCATTAAATGTTTGGCCACACTTGCCCTTCATCGAATTTAGAATCATGGTTTTCTATAGCTGGGAGAATTGAATAACTGCCTTATTCAGAATCAAACCCTGGCTTTAAATATTAAATGGAAATTCCCACTGCTTCTGAGGAATTTTTGGTTTTGTTACTAGCTGTTCCGAAACTACTCTGTGAAGTACTGTTGCTTTACAGTTAGGATTGTCTTTTTCATGTCACTACTGTAGAAGCCTGGAGCCTTATGGAATAGCTGGATCATACCCTTTATGTTCTCAAAATTAGTACCTATATTCTAATAAGCTGTATAACATTGTACATTTTTTTTGAGCATCATCTAAAATGTCACTGGACACTGCTTCATGCAGAGCCATCTCTCGCATAGCCAAGAAAAATACTGTTGAGTCAAATCTATATAATTTATATAAGATAATAATCTATAAATAATCTATATAAGACAGACCTGAAAAAATCAACAGAAAGGTAGGAAAAAGAATTGGAGATAAACTATGGTATTAAGGACAGTGTAGAGCTTACATGTAGCTAGCTGTGTGAACACAACACAAACTACGAATAGTTTTGAACTAAAAAGCATAACATTTAAAATATATGGACATCCACCAGATTAAAACAATTCAAGTAACCATATAGAGAGGTAAAAGAGCTAACATGTCTCTCAAAAGAAATGTTATTTTTGCTATTTTTATGTTCTGGCTGAAATAAGGACAGCTGAATAGAAAAGGACTGGGTGAAAATCCCTCTGCCAGGTTTTGTTACTTTAGGTCATTCTAGTCAGCACCAAATAAAAGGGGAACGTAAGTATTGACAACCTAAATCAAAGCTGTGGTTCACCAAGTCTCATGGATTCTTTAGTGTAAGAACAAGATGTGCCGCTAGACACAGTGAATGAGTCTGTTACCTATTAATACTTCTTCACGCTTTCTGAGAGTGGGTGATTTGTATAAATGTTTGAGTTAGAGACAGTATATTCATTCAACAAACATATTTGGATTATTAGTACTTGGATAATTAAAAGTCTTATTTTCATGTGCCCAGTTGATCATTTGTGAGTCTTTCGAGATGCTTGGTCTGAGACGTTTCATGCGTTGAAGCTCTGAAGCATCATCAGAGGCTGTGCAAGTGTTTTTCTTTATTAGTTCATTACAAAAAAGAAATTCAGAACTAGCACAAAGCTCCCATTCTCACATTATAAACATATTGTTAGTCACAGAAGAAAAAAACATGCACTTGTCTGCCTAAATGAATCTTATTGAGCTAAAAAATCTCCCAGAAATGAAAATGAAAAATATATGTGCGAGACAGGGAGATTCTCTGATATGTTTTGGTTTTCAACAAACACTGCAACAGGATTAGAGCACACTCCTCTAACATTAAAGAAGTTTAAAGAGTACAGAGTGACGTTCCCTCTCACTTGCTTAGTTGATCATGCAAAGCCTTCCAGTCCACACCTTCTCCGTGAACTGTTTTCACCAGACCCTTATCCTTTCCTAGTCCTGCAAAAATGACTGGTGGAGAAAAGTGCTGTATGAGTGTTTAAATGTGGATGCAGCTGAGCGAAGATTCAGAAACCTTGATTATGTGGTCTCCACTGTGCAAAACATCTTTTGCACAAAACAGTGTTTAAATTCCATAAGTGAGGGCAACAGCACACATTTCCAGCCAAGCACTGATCACTCATTTAAACGCAATTTCCCCTCATCTGAAGGGCCAGCATAGTGAGGGAAATACCGAGATTTGGAAATAATATTTGTAACATAAAAATTTTAGAATGTTTCTTGCCTTAGGACCTGATAGGAAGGCACAGAGACACTTATCCTTCTCAGAGTCTTGTAACCTGGTCTTAAGCATAAAGGATTAAGAGCAAGCCTTTTTTTTTTTTTTTTTTATGTTAGTGATGAATATAAGAATAATGTAGATTATTGAAGTTGTTGATTGGTCTCATATATAAAACTATAAACTACCAAGTCCTAAGTGTAAAATAAGAGCCAAAGATTTGGCTCTTGAATATGCTCTAGTCTATGAAACGAGGAACCCAGGACTTGCTCAGAGCAGTGCAATCTGTGAAAAATCATATCAATACTTTTCTGCAGTAACCCGTTTTCTGAGGTGGCTTAAATCCTATTGTTTTTTGTTTTTTTTTTCCTAAGCAGCCTTCACTTTTATTTTCTAAGTTGTAAGTGAGGACAAAGTTCATCACAGTCACTAGAAGGGTGCTACTGCGTACTGATACTGATTTTGTTCTTGCTTCACCTTTCACCGATATGTTAGCAGGCACAATCCATGATAGCTTCTTCACATTGACAAGTAAACCACTTTTCTTTTCTTTGCAAATCCCATATTTGCCTCATTTTTCAGTGTTTTTTCAACTACAGCAACTGTCATCCCAGTAGATCCTAAAACACTAATGTACACATGACTGCATTTCTCGTAATGGTAGCATGGGGTTTTCACTCACTCTGATAACAACCTTGACGACACAGCTTTGGTCTTTAGTTAATGATTTTAATTGGGCACACACTGATAGTTAGGATAGGAGTAACTGTGAGTAATCTGAGCATTTATTTATTTACTGTTTTGGTGGTGTTTCCCTCTTTCCTGCCCCCCCATACAGAGAGAATCTGAAGTCTTTGCTACTAGAAAATTTATGTAAAGACTTGATGAGTACCTTGAATTTATAAAGGCCTAAGAAAATTTAAAGGAGGATTAAATTTCACGGTATCTCTTTTGATTTGTGCTAGTTCTGTACATTTGAACACAGTAGGTTTTTATAATAGCTGGACAAATAGCAACTTTCATTCAAATACAAGTGTATATAAAAAGAAGGGTGGAAAAATCCACAAATGTACTTTAATAGTTAAATTTTATGAAAGGAAAGGACAACTTCCTGGAAATGAAGGTTGACCTTTTGTTAAAGCTATGCCTGCAATTAGACTTTTCAGTATTGAGGAGAGTTATCTTTCAAAGCTTCTATTCTCACCCAAGTGCCACAGAATAGGTCTGTAGGACAGTTCTACATCTGCAAGAGGAGCCCAGCATGAGATCTTAGTGTCTGATCTGTGATCAGTGAATAAGATATTCGAGTACCCCACCCAGTTCTATTTTATATTTGTGTTCTCTGTAGACTCCTATTAGTGGACCAGAGTTGTCCAGAAAGAGTAAGTGAACTACAAACATGCTGGTTTTAGAGAAAATATTGGATATGAAGAAGTGACAAAGATAGAAAGGATGAGGAAGTTTTTGGTAAGACTGGATATCAGCTCATAATCATTAATTAACAATGTATATAGAAATAAGAAAAGAACTGTGAGACAGGGAGGACCTCTGTGTTACCAATGGAAGACTAATAATTTAATCATACTTCCTTCACAAAGCAATTGGAGATACCCAACCTACATGTTTGTAGTCCTTCATTGAAAGATGGCCTTCCCTACAGTAGAGATACAGATGAACACTCTTCATTTGCTTCAACATGGAGTTATTGTTGTCATCTCAAATTCCTCAAAAATGTGAGTTAACCTGGGGGACTCTGTAGTGAATCAGAATTAATTAATCTATCCTAAACTCCTGGCAACATAGGAGGAACTGCTTCTAGTTCCCAGCCAACAATTATGTGAATGGAGTGATACCTTTAGCTACATGCATATCTCTACATGCCTTGGCTCTCATTGCATTTAAACTGTGAAACATTTCACTTCATGTATCCTGTAGAAATAATCTTAACTATAATGTGTTTTACAAAGAGTGCTTTAAGTATGCTTTACAGATCCAATTACAAATAACTAGTCATAAGGAAATAACATTTTCTAAATAACATACCAAAACATTTTTATGTATTTGGTAAACTTGTTCATATTACACAAATCCTCTGGACCAGAGCAGATGATCCCGGGCCAAGAATATGGCCTTCCTTGGCTTCCATTGCCAGAGAGAAAAAGTAGCATGGATATGTAGAAACATATTCAGAAACAAAACTAATTTGTTTTGTCACCTGTAGGGCAAGATAAGAAATGAAACAAACATGCAGCTTGCAGAGGTGAAGGGAGAGTGCAGCTTTACTGCAGCTTTGATGATCCAAAGAGGAAAATCATAACAACATTTTTATAACCTTCAAAGTTATAAGCCCAAAAGCCCACCCATCACACTATCCAACTAAAGCCCATCTTACTAGTGTGTCCCCTAAACAGCCAACAGAATGGTCCCTTGCTACCTATATTCCACCCCAGTCCTGCCCTGGCAGGCCTAGGAGCCTAACTCTATATTTTGTCTCAGTATCCCACTTATCTATATAGAAGAATGCAGACATGTGAAACACAGGCTGTTCTTGGCACTTAATATTTCAAGTTATCTGGCTACCTAGCTAGAGTGAAATCCCCAAATCTTAAGCATACCCCCTAAAGCATCAGTTTCAAGAATAAGCTTTTTATTGAATATACCAATGAACCAAGCCTGATATGACTCTTCAGTGTATCTGTTTGAAAGTTTAGGTTCTAAGTCAGAGCCAAAGAATAGGCTGACAAAATGTTTGGAAGCATCAAAAGGAATTATTCCTATCAGCATACCATAGACATATATACCTTGATCTGAAACAATGGACACAATATGTCCCATTTTTTTTTCAGATGTTATTTCGCAGTGTATCCCATGTGTATTCTTTCCTAAAAGTTATCATTCAAGAACAACATAAAATTAACATCTCCCTTTAAAATCTCTTGGCCAGAATAAAGACTGTTTCAACAGCTGTATCCACTTAAGTACATTTATTAAAATAATGAATATTGCTTGGGATTAACAGAACAAAGCACTTAAGCTTTAAGAAAACTTGGCTGGCGTTTTTATATTTTCCTAAACAAAAGATTTATATGAAGTTATTTCTCTAAAGGTAATTTTGGATATGTTGTCTGTATTTTAATAGTCATCCACTTCGCATCAGTTGTGATATACTCTTTTCTGATGAAACTTGGAAGTTTTCTTTTGAAAAATGATGTGTCTTATAGGTAGCATGAACTAAGCAATTTTAGCTATGGCAAAGCAATAAAATCATTCTTACTGTGGATTCATTTGAAGGACAAATAATAACCTTGGTAGGTCTATTATAGCACTTATTTAAAGGAAAAAAAAAGAAAAAGGAAAGGAAAAGGATTCATATTTGAATTGTCTCTCTGTCTTCTCATGTGGAAGAAATTTTCTAAGCCTAAGTGGAAAAAGGTTTAGGAATAAGATGTTGTTAATGTATTTAAAAATATTTACAAAACAAAATATGAAACTAAATAACAATCTTCACAAATTCCAGAACCTTCTTCCACATTTTTAGTAATGAAAATATTTATATTGTATATGTATAATTAGGCATAGATTCAGGTTTTTTTTCTAATTTGCTAATGATTCAGAAATTAACAATTAATAATACTGATTCAAAGAAATAATGAATATAAAAGACTTGTTTTCATATACACAGTGGGAACATAATTGACTCT
Source organism: Neodrepanis coruscans (assembly GCA_013400695.1). Classification (NCBI taxonomy): domain Eukaryota; kingdom Metazoa; phylum Chordata; class Aves; order Passeriformes; family Philepittidae; genus Neodrepanis; species Neodrepanis coruscans. The sequence goes on along the minus strand of VYZS01004469.1, from coordinate 7,320 downwards.
ATTAAAGGTAATACAGCAAATCTTTGCTTCTCTATAGAAATGACATAAATGCAAATCCTGTTCACTGTAAGCAGACAAGAAACCAATTGAAACTGATGGGACTGTTCCCAAAAGAAATGCAAAAAGGATTTGGCCCAGGCACATAATTTAAAATGAGCTGAATCCCACCTATGCAGGTGGAAAAGGCAAATAAGTACTCTTAAATGTAGATATCCAGTCTATACTTCACACCTCCTCCAGGCAATATGGATAATTAATGTTTAGTATTTAGCTGTTTGGGTTTTTTTTTGGGGGGGAGGGTTAAGAAAAGAATTTAATAAATGTTTTCACACTGAGCTAGGGAACCTGACTATCCTGTCAGTGAAAGGAGGCTATAAAGTTCCCTTGGGCCCTGCCCACTGGAATTTCGCAAGTGCTAAAAGCCTATAGACTATGGGTTTAGATTTCTTTTCTTCACCCTGGGCTTCTAGTTGATCCCAGTTTTAGAACAGATGCAGAGTATTTAGAACCTGGCACAAAGCCAGTGATATCATTAATTGTCTCTGCTAGCTCTAGCTAGAGACCAGTTCCAGGCTAGGAGCTGTCTTTGTGTCAACACAATTTCTTAAATACCGACAAGATGGAGAAAAGGAAAATAAATTAATTATTCAAGAATAAGTTTGGTAATCAAAGACTGAGAGGTTTTATTAAAACAAGAACAAAGCTCTTGTCATCAATTAAAGCACTTTAATCTTTATATAAATGCTTAACAAGAGAAGTAAAGCTGTAACTAGTCCTTCTTGAAATGCATAGGGGTTATGATGAGTATGCTGAGCGTTCAGCCCTGAGTGTTGCTCTGTGTGGGTGGACACAGCTGCCCAAATAGGAGTCATCCACTCCCATCTCAGCATCTGATTTCAGTACTTGTTCATTACTTCAAACTCTAGTTTGGCACCAGAAAAATCACCCACCCCCAAAATTTGGTCCCACTTTTCCCTTCACCTGGGACAAAGAACAGAACCAAGTGTTGTTCTTAAAAGAAAAGCAGAACTATTTTATCATCAAGACACTAATTCTGATATCCTCTGCTGCTCAAAGCTTATTTTCTTAGCGTGAGTTAAGACAGGGGAAAAATTAGCTACTGTATATTTGCTGTGTTTTCTATGCATGTGTGTTTGGGAATATAAGAAATAAAGCACTAGTTTATCACTGTATATACGAAACTCACAGACTGTGCTGAGTTTCCGAAGAAAATAATATTATCAGGCCATCCTAATGCTAAGCAGTATAACATTTTAGTAGATAATTTCTGAAAAGTGCTTACTTTTGGAAAAAAACCCACAAAACTAACCCTAAAAGAAAAAAACTCTGGCAACAGTGCTGCCTGAAAAAAATGTTTATATTCATATCAACCTCCTTATCTAAATTATTAGACACATCACTGCTTAAAATGTGGTCACATGACAAAAACAGTTTTAATTATTACCCCCTTGGGCTAACATTTTTCAGACTGGCTAAAGTGCACTCCAGCTCATAATTTTTATCTCTGACAGTGGAAGACATAACCTAGTTTCCTCTAATGCAAAAGGGGGCAAGACCCTTTTCTGTATAACATTTAAGGGAGAAAATGTAATTTAAGCACAAGGAAATTACCCACATAGTTTGATAGTTCTACTGTTCTCATATTTTTTCCCCAGGATTAAATGTCTTGTTTTATTTTATGTTAAATTATGACCTGTCTTGGACTTGTATATATTCTTTATCATATTCTAGGAATTTTATGCTGTGAAAACAAAGGGACCTAAAAATGCCATCTAACTTTCTTATTCACATTTTAGCTATTAAAATTTCCAAATTTTTTCATACAGGCTAACGATATTTTTTTCTTAATAGATAGTTTTTGCTTTGGCAAGTGACACTTGCAAACAATAATATTCATTCACCTTTGGTTAATCCAGTTGTGTATCAGCACAGTGTGATTGATTTCATATTGGTGTAACAGAGTAATGCATCAGGCTTCAAGGTTTAAAAACAGAGCACTACATTAACATCTACATTTGTATCCTGATGCACTGTGGAGCAGATTTTCATATGGGCTTTTTCTCAAGATTTTTTCCTTGCAGCACATTTTTCAGCACCAAAAATAACAAAAAGGAAGGTGTCCATAATTTTGTGTTCATGAGCACCAGGGGGAACAGAAATTAGAAAGTCTCTTGAATAGCAAACTCCCTGAATTACACATTCACCTACCTACCCAAATTATACGTGCAAATGAGCAGTTAGATGCTTAACTACTAATATTTGCAATAAAGGGTACCTGTCAAAATGTGGGCTTCGTTGTTCAAGCTCAACTTCTAACAGCCTCTCTGCTGAGATGAGCAGATTTACTTGTGTGCACAGAGGGGGCTGCCTCTCTCCAATTAGCACCACCCAAGTGGTACAGCCTTCACTCCTCCCTGACATTGGGGACACTGCTGCATCTGCCCCTGGCTGAGCCTGACCAGAAGGATTCGTGGCAATACTAGGAGAAAAGATTTAGTCTTTTTTTAACTTTTTTTTAGTTCAGTTTATATAAGCAGTGGCTGAATAATAAATTGCTCTCAGTCTGACAAAGGCAAAAATGCTGGAGAGTTTTAAAGAAGTGAGTCAGGAATGCTGAAGAGATGCTTTTTGTGTTGTGTTTTTATTAACAATTTCATTTTTCACAGCCTAAGACCTACCTTTTCCTTTGTAGCCTGACAGCTGCTGCTTAACAACTTTTCTTTCCAGCTGTCAGGGCAGCAGGGTGAGCATGTTTGTGGTTAGTATGCATTGCTTTTGTAAGCAGTGGATGAATCACTTCCATCCTGAAAACTCACGTCACTCTCACAACTCATATATCTTCCATCATTTTGAGGAGTACCTAGAAATCTGGTGACAGAAGTGCAGTCCAAACAAAGGAGAACCAAAGCTATCTCTGGGTTAAAAACACCATTGCTGCAATGTTTATGTTACTCCACGTTCTTTAAGTTGGATTTCACTTTATTTTTTTTAACACCAATACTTGGCAGAGATTCAGTGAATTATAATACTTTGTGCTGATGAGTCAGTGTTGGATGAATGTTTTTCTTTGGCTTTTTTTAAGGACAGAGAATGAGTAAATGTGAGCAGGGCAAACAGAGGACCAAGGCAATAATAACCAGAAAGCCTAAATTTATGAAAATTACGTGGGTTCAGACTCTGGGAAGAGAGGAATTTTTTTTTTTTTTTGTACACATTCTTGTCTGTGTATGCACATCTGTTTGCAGAATCTTGTCCTGCACTTGCACAGAATATCTCAGTGTTTTTTAGCATTTGTGCTGCAGGCTAAAAATGCAAAGGGAACAACTCTAGAGGGTGATGTTGGTTGCCCGGCTAGGCATAGAACATGATACATGGTATAGGACATAATGCATGAGACCATAAAATGTAGGATACTTGGTAGGTAGATTCTTGCATAAATGAGTTTATGTTTTACAATCAGAAGAGACAGCTGAGATCTTGGGTACTGAAGAGCAGGCCTGGGTGAAGCTGAATTGTGTAATCACAGTAAAATGGCTTGTCCCCAGATATTATACATTGTTATAAAGTTTCCTTGTATTTGTGAGGCAAGCAGAGTGATACAAAACAAACTATTTATTTTCTACTATCAAGTATCACACCATTAGCAATTAATCTAAATTACATTATTTTATACATTTTCTCTCCTGCCTTTGGGGACCTGAGCTCATGAGACATCAGAAGAATCGTTAAGGGATTTCCAAGAAAACTCCTATTCTGACACAAGCCCATACACTACTGCAGTCAGCATATCAGTGATCCTAACTCCTGGCTGTGGTGAATCCCTGCAAAGATCAAAGAGCTGATGTCACCTTGAACTATCAGTCCTCAGGCATCATCCTCAGACATCTGCTTGTCAGCCTGCCCAGGTGTGGGAGAAGTCCAGCTCCTCACAGATGCTGTAAAACACACATGATTAGTGTTTTTTGTCAGTCCTGGTGAGTGAGATTATAGTCAGTGAGAAAGGCTTAAAACTCCTTCACCAAGACATCTGTCCTCTGGCAGCTAAGTTTCATAGTGGTTCATCCTTTGGTTTAGACTAATTGATGGCTTGCCCTTCAATGTGGCATAAATACTGAAAGATCCGTTATAACACTGATGTTTAAATTTAGACTAACAAATGAGCTGTAACCATTACCTGAGGGAATAATCTTACAAAACGTCTTATGCAGCCAATGAACTGGCAAGGCAAGAGCTTCCTATGGGTAAGACTGTCAAATAACCTTTGCTGAAACTCGAGTTCTAAGCAGCAAAGGACTGAAACATGCCCAGACTCCTGGGTATAGCCACCCAACTGGGATCATCAGGTTGACCACCAGCACTGATGGGTATGAAGATAAGTTGGAGGAAATGCCAGAGGCCAAGGGGTAATGTTGTAATGCAGAAAATAATATGGGACACATCAAGGAATACACTTAAAGAGCAAGAGAACCATAATCAGTAAATTTGTTGCCTAAGGGGATTTCTGAAGGTACTTGGAAAGGGCAGTGAGCAATATTTGAATCTTCTTCAGGTGAACGCCACTCCCGTGCAAAGAATGCCTGCAGGCATGATCCTTCATTGTCCTCATCTTCTGATTCCTTTCAGTCTGGGCACTGTCACACACTTCCATGGTGCCACAGACTCCCATCATTCCCCAGTTTTATGTGAAAGTTGTTGCTGGTCTTTCTGAACAACTGCTGTTTGAACTCTGATGCTTCTCCAACAAGAGGTGGGCTCCTTCTTGAAGGAGGACAGTTGAACAGTCTAGAATCAAGGTCCATGTAAATTATTCAATAGAAGAGAAAGATCCTCACAAATATCTGGTATTTTAAAAGAAAAGCACATTTGTCAGGACAGTGAACGAAACCCAGGTCCTTTTCTTTTTCTTTTTTTTTTTTTTTTGAAAAGTCATGTAGACCAGAAAGGAAGAAACCTTTATAATCATTTGCGTTACAAGTGGTTTCATAGAGTAGCTGGGATGATGAGATGTTTTTGAACCAAACCTTAATGATATGCTATTTAACGGTTGCAGGGAGAAGAAGTGGGGAAAGGAGAATCTGCTGAATTCATTGGAATATCTGCAGTCCACTTCACGGAAGCCAGGATTTCATCCCAAGTCTGCTGTTGACAACAATGTTGATGAACTTCTGAAAACCATTGTAGTGTGTCATGGTTTTACCACTTAAAATAGCGATTCTGACAAGAGATGTCGACAGAAGTCACACACACCCTCTCAAAAAGAAAGAAAACACATAAATATCACAGTTTATTTCACATACACAGAAAACCCGACAATAAA
>VYZS01004468.1:65117-89783 GCA_013400695.1 Neodrepanis coruscans | reverse complement strand
TGGTAAAACCACGACACCAGGTTGGCAAAATGAACCCTACAAACCAGATTTCTTCATTTACTTTCATTCTGAGCAAGTAATCCTCTGGTCATTTCAGAATAATACAAGAAGATTAATTGAGGACTTTATGAATTATAATTTATGAGCATTTCACTTCTGAAATTCAAGGATCTTTCTGGATATTCTGAAAGAGACAAAACCAAAATGTCTTTTAAAGTTTTCTAAACTTCCTCTTCCTTCCTCTTGCTCAGGAAGAGAATTACACTATTGGCTCTATTGAAAAATGAGATGTTAATAAGCTTGGATTATAAATATGGAATTTTATAACTTTCAATTTCTTAAGAGATGGAGACTGAAAAAATTCCACTAGTGGAGAAAAGTTTTACAAGAGAAGGCATAAGAAAAGCTTGATTCTTGCAATTCATTGAGAAACATGTATATTTTAGGACAATTTTTAGAAAAAAGGCTTTTCCACTTCCTTCAGAGTTGATGGTGCAGAAAAGAAATCAATTGCAGCTCCGTCTCTCCAAGCTGCCTTGGTTCTCCCACAATTACAGGAATAAAACCTCAGTCTACAGAAATGAGTCAAGGAATATGTCTGATGAGGAATTCTTATTAGAATGTGAGTATTATTCCAGTATCAAATAAGAGAGATCATAGGTTCATCTCACAGAAAAATTTGGTTAGGTGAAACTAAAAGCATTTCTTGTTTTGGTTTGGTTTGGTTTGGTTGTTTTTATGATTTGTTTGTTTGTTTGTTTTTTAATTCTGGGCCATTTAAAACAAACTGTGTAGTGTAAATTTTGCATCTTCAAGGGATTTTCATATTCTAGAATATATCTGGGAACAACTTCGATATTGACCTGTAGGCTGACCTTTAAAAAGTATAAATACACATCAAATAGAATTCACATCCTTCCATTTCAGCAAATATATAATTTCCTCTTAGATGATAAATATAGCTAGTGTTGCTAGCCCAGCTGATCCTTAGAACAGAATACAAGCTGCATATAGATAATTCCATGAAAACACTACTGGAATTTCAAATACTTATCTTTATGTCTGGCAACCTACACTACAATACTTATTGTTGGTACTGATGAAGCATAGTATAGCTTTTACTTCCAAAGAAAACTAAGCCAAGGAAATGAGTGCTATTTAGTTCAGAGAAAAGATGCTCACACATTTTTATACTTTAAATGACTCCATTTGAGAGCTTGGAAAATTAAAAGGGCACTCAGCCAAAAATAGCTCAATGTATTTCTACTGAATGCAGGCTAAATAAGGATCAGCCTTATCTAACTTCTCAGAGGTACATTAACCAGAGACACTGTATAAAGTTCCAAAACTATCATATGCCTAGAAAGGATTAAAGGATAACCAAAGTGAAGAAAACCAATTTATTCATAATGTAAAACAACAGGTCATAGAAACTAGTGCAAGATAGTTCCGAGAAAGAGAGCAAGAGCAAAACAAGAATGGAGTCCATTTGTATAAAAAGGGATGAAATAGCTTTATACTGAATCTCTGAACAAAATGCTCTGGTTTAAGCTGAAAGTATTTTCAGTGTACAATTAGCATAGGGAAAGGAAATTCTAATAATCTAGTAAGAGGAAATATACTAAGGGGGGTGAGAGGGTGGGGAAGGAACTCTAATCTATTCTCCTACAACTAATAACCTTCCAAGAGGTGGGAGTCAAACATTGTGCATTCATGGGTTGGGTCTCCCAGAGCAAGGGTAGGGAGTTCAGCAGGGACCAGAGCCCATCAGGTCACTCTCCAGCCTGCCCATTTTCTTCTCATCCTTGTACCTCTGAAATGTTCTTCATCCTTGTACATGTCATCTCAACCCCTGTATGAGATACTCCTTTGTCATTACTTGCCACAGGATTCATAATTTTACTGATTCTTTGTTAGTGATTCCTCTTCAGGACAGAAGGCAATGAGTTATTTTGTTGTAAAGTTCAGCTTTTGCATATGAAATTTTATCATGAAAAATAGCAGTTTATTTAATATTTTCATGTCTACTGATTTAAGGTTCTATTTCTGCCTGGAGAAAATGGTTACTTAGATACTGACAATGACAACATGCTACTGTTCTTATATTTTCTTTCTGAAAGACATTTTTTTGCCATGAAAGGAGCGAGATTTCACTTGGTTGGGCTTTTAGACAGACCCACCCCCACAAGAGAAAATTACCTGGTTCAACTCACAAAGAAATAATTAGGGAGCCATTTGCTGAGTTACAACAAAATAGGGAAGTAAGGGAAGTGTGAAAAGCATCACATTTTCTAATGCATGAACACCACGTTACTAAATTCTTCTTTGTGAAAAGGTCAGATTATCTAAAGGTAAAAGGATACTCTGTGACAGAAATGTTTATTTTGTAGACAAAAAAGGGTCAAAATGAAGATTCAAAAACAATTTCATGAGGCATTACTATACACAATATGACTCCCAAGTTTGATGATGATTTATGTAAAAACTATATAAAGTCACTAGGACTATATTTTCAACCCTGTCTGCAGTATTCCCCATCCCTGCAGTGCTGTGATCAAAAAATGTTCTCAAAATGTCTAACATACGAGCTGTGTAAACTCAATGAATATGAAAACAGTTTATATATTTTTTTTTATATAATACATAGATTGGGAGTCAAGAAAGCAGTTATTGTCATGTCTAATGATCAGAAACACAGCAAGAATTGCCTATGAAGTAGTGAATTTATTTAGAAAAAAAATGCAAGTTTTAAAAGCAGAAGCACTTTTAGTATTTAGTCTGACCTACATATGCATGGTGGTCCGAGAATTTCAAAGTATCACTGAACAAAATTCTGGATACACAAGATGTGCCTTTTATTAAAATGCCTTTATTTAAAGACTTCAAGAGTAGAAAACTACATTATGTGCCTAGATCAGTTATTCCAGCTCGTAATTCCTTATCATTCCTTTTCAAAAATGTCACTTTTTTTAAATGGTTGAGTGTGTCTACACTCAGTTTCCAACAAACTGATTATTCAGTAAGAGAAATCACATCTCCACTTGGCAGTTGCAAATCACGTAGATTCTTTGTTTAATCATGACATGGTCACATTTGATCTAGGTACAGCTCATATGCAATAGTTTACCTGATCCGTTTTACTTTCTCACTGTATTAGTGAAATATCATCAGATATCATTTAACATCAGGTAACATGAATTACAGACTACGAAGAGGAAGGAGTTTTTCTCCATGGAATGCCTGTGAAACCCTCACTTCTGAACAGAATAGTAGGATTGCCACCAATTTCAATGAAGCAGGATTTAAATCAAAAGGGGTTTTATATATAAGCAAAGGAGAGCAAGGCTAGGCTGCAGAAGAGGGCGCTACGAGTAAGGCCAGACACATAGTTGCTGGGGTCAAATGGTTACAGCATTCTGTCAACAATATCAAATGCCATAACTGTGTGTTCCCTGTTATCTAAAGCCTTGGTAACCTTGGTTAACAGGATGCAACTGAGTTACAGTAATAAAGAAATAACTTCAGTTTCTGGTAATTACAAATCCAATAGAGCAGTGAAGTAACTGTGAAAGCAACTGCAACCCTTTTGGATTATGGTGCTGTGATATGATGACAATGATGATTGCCTGTCAAACAGGCTTTGCTCGATAAGAAATCATCTGAACACAAGATAGGTAGACCCAGCTCGTTTCATATGGTTCTTCAAGATATGAATAGAAGGGTTCACAGGGCTGTCAAAAAACTCATTAGACTTTTTTCCATCTGTCATTAGATAGAGGAATATATTAGGAAGAAGATATTTCCCCTGGAACAGTCACAACCAGTAACACTGAGTCTGCCATGAACCTACATTTTTCCTGAGCCAAATCTATCTGCTCTTGGACCAAGCAAGCTGCGTAACCTTGAGGTCACTGCAGTGTCTTCAATGTGTTTTACTAGATCATGTAAGCCAAGTAATTTTCATTTCCATAAAGATAAAATTGATAAAATATTCTTCCAGAAATGCTTTTTGATTATTTTCTAGTCAAAAGGGACCTAAACTGGATTAAGTGAATAATGCCCACTTGGCCTAAAGATTAATACAGAAATTAAGAGAAGAGGAAAGGAACAGGATTCATGGAGGCAGCTCCTGCCAAACCAAAACGAAGCACACAGCAGGGAGGAGGACAGCAGTTGGCAAAGCTAATTGAAAAGAAAAATCAGTCATCTGATATTAACTATATATGGATCCCTTAACTTTAAAGAGAAAGTTCTAGTTCCTTTTGAAACAGCAAAGCCTGTTTTTAAAATCCTTTTAGACCTTTTTTTAAAAGTAACATTTCAAATGGAAATTATTTTTTCTGAAAACAAAGATTTCGTTTCACAAATATTGTAACCAAATAAAACATTGTGGTGTTCTCAAAATCACTCTTCCTTTTTTTCATTTAACAAAAACCGCTCATGAAATTCAACTCAAATTCACAAATAGATGATTACCTTCCTAACTTATTCTTCAGTAAAAAATTGCTTCATTTTTAACCAAGTATTCTAATGCTGTGTGACAGGAAAGAAGAAGTCAATTGTTCTCCTTCCCTATTTCACAGAGGGAAAGCAAGTGCCAGTGAAAAAACTGCTTTTGCTGTTCCAGGGCTTGTGAAAGAGAGATCTTTTCTCACTCTGTATAAATAGGTTCTGACCCCTCCTGAGAGTTTGGAATTTGCAGGAGTTTATTAGATGTGACCATACTTCTGTCCAATTAGGATTTGAATGCAACTCACTATCACCACTCACTAGATACATCCTTTACAGTGCAGATGAAAGACAAGCCAAGAATATTCCTTCCTAGCACTCCCTAATTAAAACAGGGTTTTCTGTTCAGGTGAATAAAATTCCCTCTTCCTTTGGTGCCAGATCTAATATGGAACAGCTGCCTTGGCAGAAACACTCAGCCTCCTGAGTGATGGGGCAGGAGAGCAGCTGGAGAGTTCAGATGGGGAAGACGAGGAAACATCAACCATCATCATGTAGGATCACAGGGTGGAGAAGACCTAGCAGGCCATCGAAAATAGTTGTTTACAAGGGCAGGACACAGTCAGTTGCAGAAGGGACTCCAGAACATCTTCTTTGGTGTCCATCTGCCTCAGTAGCCCTCTTCTCCACATTGTCAGAGAAACAGCTAGATGAACAGAGGCCACATTCATAAGAAATCTGTATGTACACTAACGCAATTCAAGGCACACTGTTATCTGTCTTTCTTCAGCACATGTATTGAGCTAGCTCAAACTCTCTTTTGGTTGTCTTGCACCAGTGTATGTTGTATCCAAACATAACCTCTTCTAGCTCCAGGTGCCACGGGAGAAATTGTTGCCCTGCCCAGGTGTCTCTCATTGCTCCTCAGATGGTGGCTGCTGCCCCCACAGCTCTGCTGGTATACAGACAGCTTTGAAACCTGGGGCAAAACTAATACTCCAGTGTGCTGTATGTGAGGCAACCTGCTGCTTTTCCCAGGGGCAGGCATGAACATTTTCCCTCAAGATATTCTTCTCAGGATCGGTGAGGAGTAGCTGAGCAGCAGCAGAGTCTCCAGTGAATAGCTGTCTACTGAGGGAACACCTGTCCATGACCACAGAGATACATGGAAAGGCATGATCCAACAGGAAACAGATGAGGGCTGGTTTCTCTCTTCCTCTCCATTCACCTTGCTCCACTTGACTCTTCCACTATTGAGTGACAGGGTCCCTGTGCAGTGCCCATCCTCTCTCTGTGGTGCCACCTCAGGACTGCACAGCACACTGTCACACCTCAGGTCCCATTCTGCAGCTCTAAGAAGGAGAGAAGAGCCCTAATTTGATTTACCTGTGCTCCCCTTTGTGTTTAAGATGTATGTACTATATTCTCCCCTATTATCAATTAGAATACTAATGAAAATACTCACATATGCCATATGAGTCCAAGTGTGTTCATTTGTGAGTTTTGCTCAGTTATCATCCCCGGCCCCAAGCAGCCAGCCCTGAAAAAGCTTTTAAAGGCAAGCCAAAGCTGCATCAAGAAGTCAGTATTATTTAAGAAGGTATTAATTTCTCTAAATATCCTGTGAACTCCTGATTGCTCTTCCCTGAAGCAGAAGCGGCACCAGATGGGAACAAAGATGTTCCAGTCTTACTGGCTTGGCTGCCAGCATCTGATGAGAGACCAATGGTCTTAGCTGCAGTGACAAATTGAAGGACCTGCTGGAAAAGCAGATAAATATGCAGAAGCATCTCCTTGCAATGCACATCACCATTTGAAATGCTGAGTTGGATTTCAGTCCCTAACTAATATTCTTTTTGTGTCTTCAATTTGAAATTGTCCTTTTAGAGAATCATAGAATCTTTAAATTGGAAAAGATCTCAAAGATCATCAAGTCCAACCTTCGACTGAAGACCACCATGCCAACTAAACCATAGCACTAAATGTTGTGTCCAGTTGTTTCTTGAAAACTATCAGGGATGGTGAGTCCACCACCTCCCTGAGCATTATTCCAATGCCTAACTATCCTTATTGTGACAAAATTTATCCTGATGTCCAACATGAACCTGCCCTGGCACAGCTTGAGGCCATTTCCTCTTATCCTGTCACTTGTTGTCTGGGAGAAGAGACCAGCCCCCACCTTACTACAAGCTCCTTTCAGGTAGTTGTAGAGAGCAATGAGGTCTCCTCTTCTCCAGGCTAAACAACCCCAGCTCTCTCAGCTGCTCCTCATATAACTTGTGCTCCAGACCCTTCAACCAGCTCTGCTGCCATTATTTGGACAAGCTTCAGCACCTCAGTATCTTTTTTATAATGAAGGGCCCAGAAATGGACACAGGACTCAAGGTGCTGTCTCACCGGTGCCAAGTACAGGGTGGTGATCGCTGTCCTGGTCCTGATGTCCACACTATTTTTGATACATGGTGTTATTGGCCTTCTTGGTCACCTGGGCACAGTGCTGGCTCATGTTCAGCCAGGTGTTGACTCGCATTTCCAGATCCTTTGCAGCTGAGCCACTTTCCAACTACCCTTCCCCAAATCAGAAATAGCTATATTTCAGGTACTCAATCTGCTTCTCAGGTCTCATTATATTAAATAAGGATCCCAAGAAAGTATAACAAATTGTTCAGACAACTGGTCTGTCATACAACCTAGGCAAAGGGAAATACTGTCTTCTGCTCTCAGCTGAAGGAGAGGAAGGGACCAGAGAAGGAAAAGCCCACTCCATGTCAGTGTGAATGATTTCACTTTACAGACTTGCTCTTATGTTACTTCAGTTCAGGACAACATGCACTGCTGCTTAAATAATTGTTTTTGACAGATAGACTGTAAACTATGCCTCTTAGAGTGTGGTATCATATATCTGTTCGGCACTGCAGCTAATGCCCACTGTGACAAAGATAGGGATCAAACCCTCAGCACTCAGGTGAACTGAGGCATCCTTTGACTTTTAAACTGCCGGACAGATCAGGGACCAGCACAAGCTACACAAAAATTACTTCTTATTGTCTTCATCCACATCATGATGTACAGCTTCAGCATCTTATGAAGCCAGAGATGAAGCACTTCTCTGCCTCCACCTTGTCTCCATCTTTAGAACTGCTCAGAGATTTTACAGAGTCACTGAAAATCTTCAGTGTCGGAAGGATGATAGGGAAGAGAAAGTGGTAAATTGGATGTGATGAACTTCACAAATTATGAAAGTGTCTAAAAACCAGTTGTCTCTCGCTACTAAAATAAGACACACTGCACTGGATGGGCATATTTTCAGTAGAGTAAAGTCTGAAAACTAGAGTCTTACCACCTTTGAAATGGAAAAATACACCTTGTATAGGCCTCCTGGTCTTCCTTGTGCTCAAATTTCCATGACTGTATGCATTCATAGCATCTGTTTCATCCAAAACAGACTCATGGCAATGCTCAGGACCAATTCGGAACTACAAATGAGGAACAGGGAACTGCAGAAACCTGGTTGCCAGTCTGTGAGAGATTGAATTGTTCTTCTGGTATTTCTGTAGCTTCGAACCCTGTAAAAATACATGACAGAGAGGGAAAGGTGAAAACAACAGATCAAAATTCAATACAAGACAATTGCTGGTGGTCCTTGTGGTCCCTGACAACAGGAGGTTGAAAATGGCTTTTAGTCCGGGATTTATTTTCTTAATGCTTTGAGGACTACAGCTGAAAGCCACTACATTTAATGTTACCATTGAGGCTCCAGAATCCATATTGTAGTGATTAGTAGCAGGAACTTCAGAGATGGTAGCGTGCAAGCCAGAGGGAACATGCAGATTGAGTGTAAGGAGACTGCAAGAATCACAGGTCAGCTCTAAGTAATGGAATTTGGTTTTTTTAAATGCATTTCCTCTCTGGCTAGTTTCTGAAATACAAACAAAATCTCACAGGATTTAGGCTTTCTCCTTCCTTAGGTTTTGGCTCATGAAAGTCTTTTGCCCTCCTCGACTGGTCTAAATTGGATTATATACAATACATAATCCAAAGTGGGAAGCAATGTCAACCACATTGATGCTTTGGTTTTGCTTGTTTAAAAATTACATTTCCATTCTCAGGGTTCAGTTTACAGTCCTCTCTCACGCAAATTCCCCCTTGTCTCCAGGGAGCTATGTCTAAGTGAGAATGACAATCGAGAAATCTTGTAGGACTGGGCGTCTCGTTGCTTAGGTTTCTTGTGGAAAAAGGGCAAATTCCTAAATATTTAGCAGATTTTTTTGCCTTCTGAAAGAAAAAGAGAGACAAAGAAACATATCAGGTAAAGTAAATTTCAGTGCTATTTTGTCACCAAACCCAAGGAATCTGTGCAGAGAAAAGAGAAATAAACTAAAGACAGACACAGGCCTAAATTCAGATACCCTTCCTCAGTCTGTCTGAAATAAATATTTTAAAATAATTTATTTCTTTTTGAAAATTTTTATAAGGAAGTTGACAGTGACAAGAACAATAGGCATGATAGCATGCCTATAAATTTTCCTAGAAATAGATTACTATTTTGAAAATATGTCAATTTCTGAATTTGCAGTAACTGATGGAATATATAATACAAACTCAACTGAGACATTTTTAGAGAAGTAGTCTTTGCTATTGCTGCCTTTATCCTAACAGATACTTTTTCCCAGTATTTTGAGGCCTCATGCAAGAAAAGAAAATGCATACTTGCCTCTAAATTAGAGAGATATAGTTTTGATGGATGAACTGTTAGATGGATAAGGAATTGGCTGGATGGCCTCTTTTAGAGAGCTGGTCAAAGGTCCAATGTCCACATGGAGATCATTTACAAGTGATGTTGCTCAGTGGTTCATATTGAGACCAATACTATTTAATATGTTCGCCAATGACATAGACAGTGGGAGTTAGTGTGCCCACATCAATCTTGAAAGATTTAGTGTGCCCAACCAAGCTTGCAGATGACAGGAAGCTGAGTGTGGCAGTTGATACATTTAAGGGACGCAGTGCCATCTGGAGAGACCAGGACAGGGTTCAGAAGTGGGTCCATGTGAACCTCATGAAGTTCAACAAGACCAAGTGCAAGGTCCTGCACCTGGGCTGGGACAAATCACAGGATTAGTGATATCATATGCAGAATGAATAGACTGAGAGGAGACCTGCAGGTGGATGAAAAATAGGACATGAACCAGCAAAGTATTCTGGATTGCAACATAAAAAATGGGGTCAGCAGGTCAAGAAAGTTGATTCTGCCCCTCTGCTCTGGTGAGACCCCATCTGGAGTACTGTCTCCATCTCTGGCATCTTCAGCACATGGATCTGTTGGAGCGGGTCCAGAGGAGGGCCACAAAAATCATCAGAAGGATGAAATATCTCTCCTATGAGAAAAGACTGAGAGAGATGGAGTTGTTCCATCTGGAGAAGAAAAGGCTCCAGGGAGACCTTATTGTGGCCTTTCAGTATTTGAAGCCTGTAAGCAAGCTTGGGACAAAGTTTGTAGCAGGGCCTGTGGCAATGGACAAAAGATGACGGTTTTAAACTGAAAGAAGGTAGATTTAGATTGGATATACAATGAAGACTTTTTTTATAATGAGGGTGGTGAGACACTGGAACAGGCTGCGCATGGAGCTTTGAGCAATCTGATCTAATTAATGATGTTCCTGTCCAGCATTCTTCATTCTATGAATCTGTGACTATATTTCAGTAGGATGATGAGCCAAAATTGCTCAGCTATTATGTATCTCTAGAGATGCCTGAAGTTTATGCATGCTCTCCTTGGAATAAAACAGGATTTATAGGTGCCAAAACCTCCATTCCTATGAGTGTCTGCCCCCATTTTCAAGTCCAAGAAAAATCTTATATAAATACAACCCCCAGGTACCTGGAATGGTTCAGGTCACTCGACCATCTCCTAGTGCCCATTGACTGTGACAAAATCCTCAGAAGGGAGGACTCCCACCTCAAGCAGAGAGAAAAGAGCAGCAACTATGTGAGACACAGCTCTGGTGAGCAGGAAACCCACTCAGGCTGAAGAAGAGCCACAGTGAGCAAGGTCAAGGCATGTCCATGAGTCGTGGGAGCTAGAGAGGGACATGAATGTCTGAGCTTCAGAACTAGGCCCTCAGATCCAAAAGGGACATAGTTGAGCAAAAGAAGAAATGTGACTTTGACAGTGCTCTATTGCTTAGAGAATGTCCTGCAAAATGGGGAAAATGTATGTTACCAATCATGCAAAGAACTGTTTATGTGAAGCAAAACAAAGGCTGCATACCTTGGTAGTGGAATGGCACGGCACAGCCCACCTCCCTGGGCATTGGCAGGAGGAAGGGGTTTCTGCCAGCTCCAAAAATTAGGTTGTAACACCTTCCCACAGGAGACCCAGTGTGGCAGCTAACTCCTCCTTAGAGCT
The DNA here is from genome assembly GCA_013400695.1 of Neodrepanis coruscans. Taxonomy (NCBI): domain Eukaryota; kingdom Metazoa; phylum Chordata; class Aves; order Passeriformes; family Philepittidae; genus Neodrepanis; species Neodrepanis coruscans. The sequence goes on along the minus strand of VYZS01004468.1, from coordinate 78,925 downwards.
TCATGAATGGGGCCAGATTTGTAACAAACCTCTACCCTTCTTGTTTCCTCCAGGCCAACTCCTGACAGACATTTGCTAAGTGAGTCAATTTTAAAGCTGTTCCTTAAAAAGTGATCCTGGACCATATTGTGCAGCAGCCAGCTGTACGCAGAGCCTAGAGGTGTAAGAGGGGCTGAATGTCATTCTGTGAGTCAAGGGTACAAACTATCTTGTAGAAAGAAATCAGGAACTGTATAAGTTGATCCTGCACAAATTGAGGGAATCTTTAAACATCCAAAATTTGTCAACACTGCCAATTAAAATATTTGGCTTAACAGTCTCATCATTAGACTTAATATTACAAGCTGCAGGTTTTTTTGTTTTGACAAATTATATGTTTGAAAATCACTGCATTTTAATTGAAGATATTAGTGCGTATGTGATCTGGTAGACAACTCACCCTGTCCCACCATGCCTGATCTCTACAGACATATGCTTAAGCAGTTTTAACCATAATTTTAAATGCTTTGCTTAAAGTTAAAAAATGCCTAAACCATACTGTGTTTATCCCATCATCAGCTGTAGGGATTTTGTTTTAAAGTTTAACCATCATAGGCTGTGTATGTTCATGTGAGTGTTCCCTGCAGGCATTGATGGAAGATTAGTCACTCTCATGAACAGTTGTTTTATAAGCCCAAGTGCCAAGTGTTAGTCTTGGATTTTTCTAACAAATTCAGAAAATCACAAATCTTTGTCAAATTATGGTTTATTCTAAGACTGAAGTGGTTCAGTCAAGATGCCTTCATGGATTCAGCCACAAGCCAGACTCCCTTTTTGGAGCTGGAGCCATGATTGTGATCAGTGGGCACTGAAGTCACATTGATATCAGTTAAGCTGAAGTCACTGCAGGCAAGCATGTGGTCAGAGAAAGTGAGAGAGGAGGGAACCAGCTTAACACAGTTTAGTTTCTCTCAGGAATTCTCCAACTACCTCAGGTGGACCAGCAAGTAACTAAAAAGACCCAATTCCTCCACCTTATTGAAAGGAAGTCAGACAGACAGTCTGCTTCAGAGAAATGTACACAGGTGACTCAAGAAGAAGTGACTTTGTAAAACTAGGAATTCCATGAGGACTGTCAATTATGACAAAGTTTCACAAATGTCTTATGATGACCAGACTTGGAGTTGTGCACTCTTACCCCAGCTCCTGAAAACGCAATACTCTGTGCAGAAATACTGAAAGCCTTCATGGCTTCAGAGGAGGTGGTATTTTCCACAAATGCCTAAACTCTTAAATCAGGGATGGTATAAGAATCTAAGTCTTTGCTTAGAGGAAAAACATAGAATCAATATGACAGAAAAAGAACTTTAAAAGTGAATCTCCACCAGAAAACCAATCAAAACAAACTTATTGTTTTATTTTATTTTATTTTAATTTAATTTAATTTTAATCAAACCAGTTTTGTAACTGTTCGAGTTACATGCCTTGGCAAGGCTGCAATACTGTCTACCCACATATATGTGGCTGCTGAGTTCAACTGCAGACTTCCAGCTGAGGATGTACCCTGTGGCCATCAGCACAACTGTGCAGATACAAAGTACACTGAGACAGATACTTGGCTACTGGAGCAGGTGAGTCAGTAGCAGTTGCTCCAGCCAGCTGTACAAGGGCTCCCTGTGGTGGTTTTACCACAAATTCAGCGATTTTGGACCAGAGACTCTGAGAGAAGTCACAAACACACCCCAAAATGAAGAAAACACACAAATATCACAGTTTATTTCGCATACACACGAAAGCCCGACAATTAAAGTGCAAACAGACAAACAAATTAAGTTTCCCAGGGCCCGTCTTTGAGGTGAGGACGCTCTGGAGATAGTGCTTGTCTCTCTCTGGGCCCCCCCGCCCCGAGAGACTCCGGGATAATTAGAAGGAAGCACGTCGTCTGAAGATCCCCTTAGCCGCGAGCCTCTGCCCGGTTTTGACTGAAGGAAGAACTCAAGAAAATTATAAAACTGCGCACAACCCCCTCCCTCCCTTTTTTCGTTAGCCCCAAGGAGGGATTTAGTGCTGAAAGAGGAAAAGATGTGGTCCTTGGACCCCGGGGAACAGCCGCAGGCAACCACCAGGCCACCTGCCTCCCGCAGGAAAGAAAGGAAAACCACAAAAGAAAAAAAAGGAAAAAAATGAAAGGGAAGGAACAACCCTCCCGCCCGAGGGAAGAAAATCCGCCCCCCAGAAACCCACGAGGAGGAATGCAACTCCGAGAAAAAGAAATCCACTCCACCACAAAGAGAAAAGAGAAAAAAAACAAANCCGCGCGGGCCCTGCGCCGGCCGCTCCCGCCGGCCGCCGCTGCCGGGGAAAAAAAGGGGGGGGGCCTCCGCCGGCTGCGCCGCTCCACGCAGCACAGCGGGAGAAGGGGACCATCGAAACGGTGCGGGTGCTGCCCACAGCCCCGCACCACTGGCCCCTGGGCAGGCCTCCCAGCCCGCGCGGGCGGGGGGCCCCTCCCTGCCTGCCGGACCCCACACGGCCATGCAGCACAGCGGGGGGGGGAAGGGGGAAGGGACCACCGACCGGTGCGGGCGTTTTTACCCTCAGTTTTTTAACCCTACGACACTCCCCAAGATGCATAGGTGCATCAAGGCAGTTTTTTGCATCAAACTCCCAAGCTGGAGTTTGGTTCTTGTCTCACACTTGTGAATCATTCTTGGATTTCACCGTTACAAAAGGCATCAGAAACATATCCTGGATCTCCTAGAACTCTCTAGGATTTTAATACATGGCTTCTGTGAACAAGAAGGATCTTGTGATAGATATATAGATCTATTATCATACAGGATGAGTATGTAGAGAGGCGGGGAATGGGAAGGGACCCGAATCTGCTGTTTGAGCTTTCTTCATGCACCATAGTGGAAAAAGAAGATACAAAGGCAATCTATCCCTCTCGAGACCATTTCAACAACTCCTTAGTGTGAGCATAGCTACCAGCTCTTTGCTAGTTTACTGAAAACTTACTGCAAGTGCCATTTCTAAACTTCTCAGTTTTGTTAATGGTTGCTGTTAACACAGTGCTCTCCATGACTTATACATCTGTCATCTTACATTCTGCTGATTTTTCAAGGTTTTTATGATCTTTCTCGAATTCTAATACAGCAGTGACATACTATATGCAAATGACAGTGCTATGTGTTCTGTGTGTTTTTACTGTATATAACTTAGCTAACAGATGTTTCTAAATCACAGTGTACAATTTATTCATCCAAAAGAACCCTGCAATCATTCTTTATTTTGATTCAGAAATTCCTAGTGTTTGAATTTTGTGATCATTTTTTTGGAAAGATCTGTCAGCTACTAAAAAACTGGTATTACTGGGGGCAAGTAGGAAACACCTAGATTACCTTTTCGAATAGACGGCTAACAGTGACAGCTTTAAAATAAAGTGAGATCAGTGACACTGTAGATCAAGTATCTTGCAGTAAACATGATCAAACATTAAGTAACATTAAGTAACCCATACTTGCATCCTACTTCCAAAATTATTACCAAACTTTTTTGACCTGCAGTTAGTCAAGACACAAAACAAAGGCAGAGAGACCCTCCTTGGAAAGCTTAAGAAAGGAATCCAGCCAACAAGAAAGGAAAAACAACAACTGAATCAAGCAGAGACAATGCCTGTTTCAAAGAAAGAAATAAAAAAGTTACTGAAGTTTTCAGTAGTAGAGAACTTGTGATCGCTTCAGACTTGTGGATGCTATGAGTTTGAAGACACTGACTCTGCGTGACCACTGAGGCACACCACCAGTCCCTGGTCCTACATTTCTGCTGGGTTCTGCAGTTCTGGAGAAGATTCCATATCTTCGCTTTGCTCCACATAGGTATGTGTATATCCCATGTAGAACAGAGTATGCCCGTAAGAGTCAGTGTTGCTGACTGCTGAACTGCCCTGCACTTCACAAGTTATCCCTTTGTGAAGACCAGCATGATTCAATATTTTAGGATCCCCGAAAGTTAATAGAGAGAAGTGTCCTTGAACAAAGTGCCCCTGACTCATCAAAAAAAGACCTGTTGATTTTGTGGTTTAGGCATTAACTTCACTTCTTAGGTTAGTAACAGGCACAGATTTACTGTTAGGAAAAAGGGTCTCAGGCCTCATTTGAGCCTCTTCGTCACCTGCCACAGGTTGGAGCATCCTCAGTAGGTCTGTGCCAGGCACAGGCATTGTCTCTGCTGTGGCCTGTTGCTAGGGCAGAAGCAGGGCTCCAGTTTTTGGTGGTTGGAGAAAGAGGATCTGCATCCACCTCAAAATGCAGAACTTTCATATGAGTAGAAAGGACTTCAGCCCTTCCACCTGTGTCATGGCTGCACAGCACAAAAAAGGATACCTTAGAAAAATGTGTATCTAACAGTGTACACAAGATTACCTGATACATAAGAGCACAGGGCAGATAACCAATTCAGAAGCAACTTTAATTTTAGTGTTTCCTAACTTTCAGATTCTTCACATTCCAGTTTTGATTTGATACTGTTCTTTTAAACAATTTTACCTACAGTTCAGATACAATGAAGACAGAGCTTTTATCTTCATGGACGTGCAGCATCCCAGAAAGAATACAAATTTCAGAAAAGTCAAATTTCAGAAAAGTGTAAGTTTCAGAGGAAAAACACAAAGGGTTAATTTGATGGAAGAATCAGTCTCAGGGCAGCATGGATTCTGGTTTAGCTGAATTAACAGCCATTTACCTTGGGTTGAGTTAACCTGGTAATCTAATTTATAAGAAGCAGATATCATACAAACATTTTTTCATCATTGTCTTCGAAACTGCATTTCTTCACTTTTAATCGGATTCAGATCTGCTGTAAGAAAAAAAAAAAAAAACTCGACACTTAGCATCAGTCAAACAGAATTCATTTTCCAGTAACTCTGAACACTCTCTTTGAAGGTGAACTTGCTTTGCCAAATCTTTGAACTTTGCCATATGTACCAATCCCGCTGCCAAATGCAGTGATGTGAATACAGACACACAGCTTTGGCAAATTTTCACTAAGACTTTGTCTTGATCAGAGATGTCTAAAGCTTGCCAGAAGAATGTAGAAACACGTAGACTGCTAATGGGTTGAGCTCCTAATAGATGGACTGGGAATTATCTGAGAATACATATTTCCAAAGGAAGAAAAACTATTCTTTTTATTTAGTCTCAAACAGAAGAAGCCAATCCTGATATCACATGCTGACCCAGCATAGCTAGATCCTCGTTTCTCTTCCAAAAGTTAGCCCTTCAGCATTCTCCGATTTCCAATAAAGTGGGAAAAAAAGTATTTCCAGATAAAGTGAGGCTGTTCCCAGCAGGTATTTGTGACAATTATTGTGTAAGAAAGAACTGCTTGCTAAATTCCTTCCTCCTCTATATGGAAATGTCCACATATCCTGTTGATGTAACAGCTTAGATACTGGCTGTGAAAACATATTGTCTGTGGGTTTCACTGGTTTGGAGATAGAATTTGATACTTAACCAAAATTCACTGTAACAAAATCTGGTTGGTTGGCAGCCTCTAAGCTGCTACAGGGCAAAGTCCACCTATGAACTGAGGACCCGTATGAAAAAGAAGCTATCTTCCCTAGCCCTGGCCAAGTCTGCCAATTTGAGCCTTCCATGTCTCTGAGATTCAGTGCCAAGGAGTCCTATTTTGTCCTGATAAACTCCTGTTTGTGCCAGGCTGTAAGTAGTTGACACTCGAGTTTGGTGGATACCAGACTGGAAACAGAAACTGCAGTCTGGTCTGCTTCAGTGCCCTTATCTCTAAATGAGACACTTCTCAGGAGGTAGGATGCTCAGGGTCCTCAGTGATGCTATGACCTACTAAGATATTTACATATGTGGTTGATTCTTTCATACCAGATCACACTTAAATAACGATCTCAATTAAAAAAAAAAAAAAAAAAAAGCTGTTAGCTAGTAAATTCCATTAATCTGCATGGGGTGAAGGGGACTACATTTTGTTATTACCATGCAGATGCCATGTGCTAGACTTCATGCACAAGGCAAGTGTTTAATTCTGTTCTTATATTTCTAGTGGCATCTCCTGTCCAGCACAAATATTCCTCTTCTCAGGCTGGATTATCCACTTCCTCTCTTAAATCCTTGAGGAATAACAGAAAAACTTTCTGCCATGAGGTTTGCACCTCTCCTTGGCAGTCAAACCAAAGTAGAAGAATATATTTCTTCTGCCAATCTCCCCTTTCGCCTGGCAGGAGAATGAAGATGGATCCTGCCACCTGAGAGGCCTTGCAAGTGTGAGCACCAGCCTCAATCAGCAAGTCACCCTCAGTTGTCAGCACACATGCCAGATGCATGACGCACAGCTTGAGTCATGGGCCTCAAGACGAGGATTATTGCTCCAAAATGGGCATATGTCAGCAGTGTTGCAGAAACCCAAGCTTCTGACCTGCTTACTCTGGAGCTGACAGTCCTGATGTGCTAGGCTATGGGAATTGCTCCTTATGGCAGCTGGAGCCTGGCAGGAATGAAAACTCAGCAGGAATTGCAGGTGCCTCTGCAGAGCTGGGCCAGCTCACAGCAGTCCCGCAGAGCTGGGAGCAGCAGCAAGTGCTGGCTCTAGGAGGAATTGTCACTAATGCAATATATCTGGAGGTCTTTCTCTCCAGATTCTAAGAGGATAAAGGAAAGAAAAGTGACCTGGTCTGGACACAGGAAAATGCTTCTTGTGCTATGTTGGCTGGTTGTTTATTTCCAGCTATAAAAAGTTTCATATTTTCTTCAGTGCTAAATTTTTAAAAGCTTGGACAGTTTTGGGGTCAGACATGAGAAGTTAGGCCTGATTCAGTCCTAGCTGTCTATCTCCAGGAGCTGTCATTCTCCTGCACTAGACATCTGAAATCAGATTGATGTGTCTACTGAAGTCTTTTTCTGGGGATGCAATTCATCTCTTTGAGTTCTTCCTTAAGTCCCATTTTGTGTATCTGTGTCCTTATAAGGACAGATTGCCAAAAAAGTGAATGCACTTAGCTTCAAAGTCTCACCTAGACAGTTTCTGATTGGTGAGCTTCAAGTGAACAGTCCTTCTGGCTCAGGCATCAGTCCATCGTGTTGCCTTGGGACAACACCAGGAAGCATTGGGATATGCTGCACAGGCCATGGAGACTGTAGTGACCAGCAATAGAACCTGAGGGAATGGCCTGAAGTTGTGTCAGGGGAGATTTAGGTTGAATATTAGAAAAAGAGTCTTCTCCCAGAGGGTGGTTGAACACTGAAACAGGCTGCCCAGGGATATAGTCATAGCACCAAACCTGACAGAGTACAAGAAGTATTGGCAGAGTACAAGAAGTCAGGCAAATGTTCTGACTCTTGAGGATGGTCCCGTGCAGGGCCAGGAGCTGTATGATCTTTGCGGGTCACTTCCAACTCAGCATATTCTGTGATTCTGTGACTTTTCAAGGGATGCAAGGAGCTGTTTCCTGAGTCTGTCTGAACTGAAGGACTGAGGGACAAATGTACCATCTTATTCAGCAGATTGCAGATGTGCAGCCTGGCTCCGTTCTGCCCATGCACCTGATTTCATTTCTGCATCCAAAGGCTAAGAAGAATCCAGGTCTCAGACTGATATAGAGATGGGACAAAGACAAGATCTGCCTGGTCCATCAATTTAGATATAACCTAATTTATTTTGGGGAACAGTAGTTAGGTGTGATACATACAGTATTCGAGAAAAAGCATTACTGCTAAAGAGAAGGTTTACATTTAAAGCAACAACAAGGTGTTTGACTAGATAGTACTGATAGCTGAAAGCTTACCACTCCCCTCCCACCACCCCCCCCCCCACAGCACACACCACCACCACCCTCCCCCTTCCCCCACTGATCACTATTTGCCCCTGGGAGGACAAATGTGCAGGAAAGGCATAATCCAGAGCCCAGTCAGCTCTCCAGTCCCCCAGGACACCGAGGGGTTGCACTGGTCTGATCTTCACCCAGTGCCACCCACCTGCTCCAGCAGTCCTCAAGCAACTCTTGCCACGTGAGCTCAGGTTTACCAATAAGACCACTCATGCTGAGCACTTCATCTGCCATAAGGTGCCAAGAAAAAGCAGCACCAGAAGAAGAAATTGAATTTTTGTCTTGCTACTCTTTCTTCTTTTGGGTGACTTTTGGAGACCTCTTATGTCTTCAAGGAAATAAGTCTGAATCAAAAAACTAGTTTCCACTATTGCCAGCTAAATTTTCCCTCAGAATTGTCCATTCAAAAGTAATCTACATTACTCCCAAGTCAGGAGTTTTCCCAGACATACTTCAAAGATAAGAGGACATGGAAAAGTTATTTCATTGCAAGCCTTATTTAGTCATTTATATGTGAATTTTTGAACTTTTTTCCCCTTCTTTTTCTATAGCATTAGTAAGTAATATTTCCCAGGCCTCACTATGGTGAAAGCAGACTCACAATAGTTCAACCAAAAACCATTTATAACTATCTGACACTAACCATCTACACTCAGCTGTTCAAAATGTGCAGCATAATTCAGCATTGTGCAGCAATTAATTCTGATGTTTTGGGTCATACTGGGAAAATTCATCAAAACATTATTTCAATATCAATTTTTCACATCAGACTGGAGAGGAAGACAAGACAGGAAACTGAGAAAAGCAGAAATCATATTCTAACCTAAATTATGTTGCCTTAGTCTGTCCTGTTTCACAAAACATCATCTGAAAAGTTGGAGGTATAGGAAGACCTCCAGGCCTCATACATTTTTTCCTCCCCGTCTCCAGTGTAACAGATCCTTATCAGGGTGAGAGCAGGTCCCATAGGGCTAGGAGCATCAGAGGTGGTATTCAACAGGGTCTCTGGGATGTTCTGGGCTACCTAATATTTGTAAAGGGGTAATAGAGCAGATCAGAGTCTGCACTCCCACAATGCCCATTGTAACCCATCCTCCATTTGGTATTTGGCTGTGGGGCTAGCAAAACTCAACCTCTTTAATCCAAGAATGAGGTAGAGGCAACACGATGCAAACTGGTGCCTACTAGACATTTCTAAACTAATTTTCAGTCAGCTGAGCCTTCAAAAATGCTGTGTTTGTCTTTCTGTACATCCAATCATTTAAAGTACTATAATAGGAGATACTTTTGGATTACAGCTCCTTTTGGAAGTGAATCAATCCTCTTTGCTGTCTCAAAATAAATGCTGAATTGTTTCAAAGACCTTAATAATATTACGTTCAGTGAAGATGTAATACGCTTTTCAAGATGCCTAGTTTGTACTGACAACAGTTCAAATATATTTATGTTGTCCCATCAAAAACTCAGTAGTTTCAACTTTCAAGAGGACGTTTTTTAAACATATTGGGTAAATGGAGAATTTGACTTTCTGCCCAGGACACCCTGGGAGCTGGTCATTACAAAAAAAAAGAGGTGAAAAGAAGCAACTAATAGGATAATAAATCCCAACATTTTTGTCTAAACAAGAGTTGTTTTAGTTAAACTGGCATTCACTTCATTTATAACAGCTCCCTACATTTCTTTAGGCTATTGTATTTAATAAAAATCTTTGGACTCATCCATCATTATGCACACTTTACTGGTTTCACTTTAAACATTGTTGACTAAAACTTCCATTTATCATCCGTGTTTTGCCTAGCATTTGTGGGCTGATTTGTTTGCACTTTGAAACATTTGGTATCTTTGATATCTTTGCAGCAAACACAGTGTTTGTCAGATTCACACTGATGGGAACAAACCCTGGTGAAATCTGTGTCCATCCACCAGAAATGAGCACAAGCTGCCATTTCCTATGAGCCACCAAAGGCAGGAGAAGAAGGAAGTCTTAGTGGGAAATAGGTTGAAGGAAAGATAATGATACTTTATGTTGTACCTTGGTGCAGCAGAGGTAACAGAGGCAGAGTATGGTTCCCAAGGGAGACGGGAATGCACATGGAGAGACAAAAAGTCTGAAATCTGTCATTCAAGGGTTGTAAGGAAAAAAACCAAGCACAGGTAAGTATTAGATGTTTGTATTACATTTTGATCTTTGCCAGTCACATAAAAACAAGAATTCTAAATGCAGAAGTATAAGCCAGACATAGCTAGCCAGGCCAGCAAAGAGTAAGGAGATGTTTTGCTGAGCTAAGAGATATTTCAAGCTCCTTTTAGTCTGAAAGATGTGGTTTCTCCCATATGCATATGTCAGGTCATTCTCCACTTCGACCTCCACAATGTGGTTTCTACAGCACCAGACAACATAAACACCAGTGAGAAAACAAGTGAAAAGAAGAAGCCTCAGAAAATTTCCTCCAGGTTTGTTCCATCAAAGGGACATGGGCCAGAAAGACATCCCTGCTTTTGGTACCTGAATGAGTAGAGCCCTGTGCTCCCTTCTTCCCAACACTGAGGAGACAGCAAATGATGACCAAAACCAAAGCTATATCGGGGTGGATGTAGGAGTAAGAATGTGAAATAGGCAGTAATACCACAAGAGAGTAAAGAATTAACTTGCTTTTCCCTAGTATATTGAAGAGGTTGTGATGTACATATTCAGACCTTAGAAATACAACCACCAGCATCTTGCTGTATAGCCTTTGCAAGCTGTGTATGTCTGGCTGAAAATCTTCACTAATTTCATTTGACCTGGCCCTATAAAGAATGCTGTATTTTGTATAAAGACAGCATTGGCTGGTTTATAATTCTGCATTACCCCCAAATTATTACTTTTCATAAGTTTTTCTCACACACATTTGAAATAAATTGACCAAATTTTTCAAAACATCTTCTGAAAAGTACAGGATGATTACGTATAAGAGGAAACCAGATCAGCATTAATCAGACTCTGCATCTCTGCTCTGTGGTTGTATTGCTGCATGTGATGGGAAGGGAGGTTTGCCAGGAATCCTTTGTTAACACCAGTAATTCTTAGCAAGAATCCAGCATCCACTTATCAGATTTCAAATGTGCCAGATTCCTCCAGAAGCTTGTTTTTCTTTTATTTTCTTTCATAAATTTATAAGCTGACACTTGCAGGCACACTGAATATCAAAATATAGTTATGAATATCCTACAAATCCTAAGAAAAAACTGGCCAGTCTGTAGTGCTGTTGTTTTCTTCTGGCTGTTGGAGTGGGGATTCCACTGCATTACCCCTGGCTCTGAAAGTTCCCTCCAACAAGGCCTCAGGCAAGTCACTTAACCTTGCTGTTTATCCATTCATGCAGCAGCAACACAAGCATAGCCCTGAGACCTGTCCGGCAGATCAGTGGCATAGAGTTTGAAAACCTCAGCACGGGTAGAAGGTACTCTGGGCAGTTCGGGTATTACTGGGAGCCCTTCTTCACCATCATCACTGCAAAAAAGCCAGGACAGCAAAGAAACTGGACCCAAATACCAGCTATTTTGCAGAGTTCTAGTTTTACCTATGCTTGATGCAGGTCTGAGGACAGAGACATCTTTTTTGATACAGCATAAGAGAGGTGAAGAGAAGAGAATCATACAGTCATAGAATAGTTTAAGATCATCTAGTTCAACACTCCTTCAGTGAGCAGTAACAACCCCAAACAGATTAGGATGCTCAGAGCCACATCCAATCTGACTTTGAATGTTTCCACTTCACTGGACTGTCAGTCATGTCACCACAAGAGGTGCAATATAGAGAAAGGTCAGACTCTTTGCTCTGAAGATTTAGGGGTTTAGGTATTTTTCCATGACTCATGGCTGCTTCCCAATGCATGGAGACAAGAGGTAAAAAACAGGTCAACAAATTCCTGCCTTCAGAGGATATTGCCCAACACATCTATTATTCCCAGCTAGTATTTTTGCTTGGAAGCCTTCTCTATAGAGGAAGGAAGGCACACAGCAATTGCTGGATTTGAACAGTCTGGTGGTTTGTTATACAGGTTCTTATGCAGGCTCTGGTTAATAGATTCTCTGAAGAAAGATGCATAGGGCTGCAACTAGTGAGTGTGGAAAAAAAACCCCAACAACTCTATTCCAAGGAAAAGAATCTTTTCCCCTTTTCAACAACCAGATTATACACAGAAACGTGAAGGCCTGTGTTTCTAGCATAGAAGTAAATCTTGTATTAAGCAGCTGGGGTTACGCCAAGTATTCATATTGGTGTGTAATCTTTAATTTCTTTTTTTCAAATTCCACACATTTTGGGGCAATGAGGTTAAAGGTTAAAGAAACGTGATTAAAATGCACACATCTTGGCTGTCTTGGATTTCAATACAATGTAGTAGTACACAACTATCATTTTAAAGTTTGGCAAGTTCCATTGAGAATCCCTTTCTGTTTTGCTCAATGACAAAAAAGGTAAATAGCGTACATGATCTTTTATTTTTCCCATCATCATTTACCTCTCTAGTAGGTCCCATTTTAGTATCTCTCCTTCCCCACCCCACCCCAGCCCCCACTCCACATACCTAATAGCCACAAACTTTAAAATCTCTCTATTTCTTCTGTTTCCATTATTCTTTTCAACTACATCAGCCATCTGGCAGAAGAAGGGGTGACCAGAACTGAATGTGAAATCCTGCACTCTTGGTTCAGTTATGTTTTAATACTTCATCATTACTTTTCCATTACCTTTCTTCTATGTCCCAGTGTTTTGTTTGGACTCCCCCATCTATGCTGCCTGCTAAACAGACGTGTCCACAATGGTACTAGGATTTTATTAAGGGGGTTTTTGAGTGTTTCCACTTGATTTAGGAGTTTGTTGTGGGCCTGAAAAGTTTAAGGTATTTGCTTCCAGCGTGTGTTGTTCTGTCTCTATCTGCCTTGAGTTTCATCTCCCACTGAATTAACTGATAGCTGAGCACTGCAGATTTTCCCCAAATATCAGTCAACCTACATACAACAACTATCAGCTGCCAAGTTTACCCTTTCACATTTTCCTTTTTTCAAGAGCATTGATGAATCTGATGAATGGTATCAGCCCAGTTTGGACTGGTAGTTAAATAGATGCTTGAGGGATGCTTGAACGAATGTCAGATCTGGGCCAATTCATTCAAGTGTGACTTAAATACCTGCTTAAAGTTAAGCACGCCTTTAAGTGTTCTGCTGAATAGAAATGAGATGAGCCTCAATAGCGTGAACCATTTTTGTTGTCCTTTTTGTTGATGAAAACTCATCTCTTTTCTTTGTTTAATTACTTCATATGCACTTCTATAGAAGTATCTGTGTTTTAATAGTAAAACTGATAAATTTCCATAACAGCAGCTTGTACAGGAAGTTTCCCACAATCTTTCCAAAGGAAATCTAGTCTGATTTTTACTATTTTTTTGTAATCTTTTACTTCTAATCTTCATTTTGACAGTTAGTCCAAAGAAATACATAACATTGAGGAAGTTGAGCATATGTGAAGGCACAAGAAACAAACACAAAGAATTGAGAACAGAAAAAGTTGTTCATGAAACAACTCGTATTTTTAAATGTTTTCTAAAGTCTTTTATCCCTGTTTCTAATGAATACTTGATATTAGTTTTTAAGCTCAAAAAATCAGTGCACTATTTTCAGAGAACTTCTGTGCATTCCAATGTCTCCTCAAATTTGCCAGAATTGACTCAGCACATACTTCACAGTTCTTTCTAAAGTAAAATAACCAAGGAGATAGGAGAAGTACCTCTTTGGGAGGGATCTTTCTATGTGGCTTTAGATTTTATAAAGTTCTACAATAGCTTAACTCCAAACTCTGTTTAATCATTTGCCAAACAATGTACTTATTATTAAGAAACTCACTGATTCTTATTACCTTCTGTCAGTGTATCTATGAGATTGGAGAGCTTCTGCTTCTGGGAAGACATCAGCATAAAGACAATTCTATTGA